>SNQJ01S0010365.1:142504-159429 GCA_010110895.2 Picea sitchensis | reverse complement strand
GGGGGGTCATCTCTACAAAATACCAGAGGTAGTTCCAACTATTGTTCCACCTAAAAAGTGTCGCAAGGTAGTATCTCATACTGCAAAATTCATCTTCTTCACAATTTGTTCAAAAGGGGAACAGACGGACACTGCAACCACTACAGCCTCGCCCCCTGCACCTTCTATCCAACAGAAACAGGTCGACAAGGTTGCAACAAAGAAAAAATATTCATTTTTCACACCTTCCTCTCATGTAGCTCGACTTGTTGAACAACCTCGGCTTCAACAGGTTCATGACAGACTTCCACAAACTAAGCAGCGCGACGTCTCCAACAATACAAGCAACTCACCAAGATGTAGATCTAGCAAATGCTTTTTCCTCTCCCCCGAGAACTCAACACAATGGAGACCTTTACTTCCTAAGGAGGGAGGATTGATCCAGGTGGATATCAGTGGCCACCCACCTTTTTCGACTAGCTCAAAACAATTTTTTGGCAATTTTGACAATTTACTATTTTTAGCAGGTTTTAACTTCCGAGGCAATTTTGACAATTTACTATTGTAATCTTCTTGCGAATGCGAGTAGCCGTCACATATCTTCTCAGAGATAAGCTGCCACCATTCTAATGAGTCTTTCACTCTGTATATTTACAGTCTCTATACATTTCTGTCATTAATAGAAATCATGTATTACTGTATATCTGTGTTTATGGTTGCATCTCTGATACATTTATGTTATATTATTGAATATCTGTGATATATTTGTGCATTTCTTTATTGTATCTCCGATCTCATTTCGTGCCGAAAATAATCTGAATCAATCCTAGACTCCAAAGCAGTTTGTGGTTACCCCTGTCAATTTCCTCCTCAGCCCGGGAAATTATAGGGTGATAACATAATGGAGACCATAGTGGGGAACTTTCTCCAGTAGTGCAATTCAAGTTTCGGTTTTGAATTGTAATGGTGAACAGAAGCCAAACACTAGAAGGTTGTTCCATTCACTTGGCGACTCCATTGAATGAAAAATTCAGAAACATAGATTCACTGGTGACTCCACAAGATCAAGATGGGATCAGTTGCAAGGAGATATTCTCCAACGAATAGAGATTACATTCCAGGTTTCCCAAACAAAATGCCCTAGGTAAATTGGCAAATAAATCTTCCTATTTTCCAAGATGAGAATGTTGATGATGCCTTGTTACATCTCATTAACTTTCACATACATTCATGGAAGATGAAATTTGAATGGCATGAGGACTGCCACATGAAGATGTTCATGGAAACATTAGAAGGAAATGTGAGGAAATGGTATGAAGGTTTAAACCCTGACAACTTTTTTTCTTTAAAAGATTTCCACATAGCATTTTATGAGCATTATAAAGAATATTTTCCATTTTTGTCATTAGTGGAAAATTGTTGTGATCAGTTTGAGGATTTCATACAGTACCTTGAAAGTAGTGATGAAGATCTAGAAGGTATGGATGATGAGGATATGTTAGAAGAACTTTATGAATTTCCTTCTCAAGTTAATTGTCATGATGATCAAGAGAAGTTAGTTGAAGATGAAATCAATCAAGAAATGAAAGTAGATTCCCATGATCTCTCTTCGGAGACAAATGATAATTCATCTGCTCCTTTGTATTAAACTAAAGAAGATATTCAACATCATGGTCAATCTTAAGGAGAGAAAGAAACCATTTGTTGTTTAATCCAAAGAAAACAATGACTACCTCCTCCTTTAACTGAAGAAGAAATTAATCAGATTCTAAGTATGCAACCAACCTCTCAATCTTTATGTGATCAAGAGATTAATTATATTTGTTCTACTGCAGATTTATGTATTGAAGTCGTTCCTCATGAAGAAACAAATGTAGAACATATTGATGTTGATGTTGTTTTACATTCACAAGAAGGCTTATTATTAGAAATTAGTTTTTTTCATCAAAATGATGGTCTTCAGACAAAATTTCGCAATCTCAATAAAGATATATCAGATTTGCTGGAGGACAACATATTGGTATACAATGAAGATGCCATATCGGATAATCATGAAGAATGTTTAGATATTCTCTTTGAGAATGATCCCGTGCATAATAAATTGGAACAAAGAGTAGTCCTAGATGAAGTTTGTTATTTGAATCCTTAGGACCAAGTATTTTTCCAAGATCCTTTTGCTGGCCTCGTAGAATCATTTAAAGAAGGAGTATTCTATGCCATGAATGGTTTTTTGCAAGATTTGAGGAAATAATTGAACACTTATGTTCAAAGACAGTTAAGACGGGAGTGGTCATTTTCTTTTTTCAGCTTGCTCAAAAAAGTGAACAAGAATCAGTCATGTAGTCATTTACTTAACTGGCTATATTGGAGAGAAGAGTTCACTTAGTGTATATATCATCACTAAATTAGAGTAGGTAGGAGTGTGCCAATAAGATCAAGAGGATGAGCACTTCTTTCTTTTTTGGTTTTTCATAGTTTAATTTTCATTTTGGTTTGTAACTCTCCAGTTTAGAACAGGTACAAGAAATGGTCACAGGCTTTAGTTGGGTAACAACCCAATGGATAAGACAACTAGTTTGCGCACTCAGAGTTCCTAGATTGATGGCACCTCATGCTGAGATGCCATCCCCAGGTGGAACCTATGTTAGGACCCTATAAATTATAGGGAAATCAATATTCTGACTGATATCTATTTCAGGCATAAAGCAGATTTCTCGTGGCACATAGTGAAAATGTGAAGGTGGCAGATAGTTCTATAGATCTCAACGGTTATCATAGGTCAATTTGTGGATTTTGTCAAAAAATTGGTTTCTTAGGTGTTTTGGGGAAAATTTGATTTTGGGAAAATGTACCATTTGTTGTTTAAAAAATAAATTGGTTTATTAAGCCAATTTTGGCTTTAATAGTCAACATTACGCTATCGGGCTAGTTTTGGTTTATTAAGCCAATTTTGGATTTAATAGTCAACATTACGCTATCGAGATTGAGAAACAATTTGTTCCGAAGGCCACTCTACAATCCTCAAGACACACACCTGCAAGCTAATCAACAACACACATATTAACAAGCTAAGATACACCATGCAACACAAAAATCAAGGGCCAAAATAGACAGAGCGCCCAAGCGCTAGGAACCATGCCACATGGAGGAGGAGCCCATGAGGAGGCACCACTATTCTCAATGCGTCAGTTTGTTATGTAACCTTCATTATATATAAACACTTCTATCTATTTTCATGGAAACAATATGGGATATATCCCATAAATGAATTTTAAAATCAGGCACCGAGCAGCTGTTCGAAAAACAAATGTACAAGGTGTCATCACCACAAAAGAAGTTCTTCCATGATCATATGAAGAAATACATGCAAATGCATTCATTCCAAGATAGTGGAGGTTGTCACGGAGGGCGTTACATATGAAGAAATGGTAGGTTTCATGAGCGATGCCATTTCTATGGATACCAGAGGCATGAGATATAGTTACAGTCCAGAGACTTCATTGTTGATAATATTAAAATCATCATGGATGTACAGTGGTATGATACTTATATCTCCATGCCTGGCTGCGACAAAAATTAGGGTCAGTTTTTGCAGGTTTTAACATTTCGATTGGCGCCCCCAATGCCACATAACTAGGTTGCTTTGTTTTTGTGCGAGAATTATTGGCTTGGGGGTTTGACTTCTTTTATCCAGATGCATCTGGACACCCACCATGTGTTCACAAATTTTGTTGTCGAGGCAGATATATGGGACAAAGCACCCATAGATATTGTCCTTGATGTAATGAATGGAGAGAAGTTGTGGTCTGTACTCTTCAGTATACTTATGAATCCAAATGGCTTCTTTGAAATCAAGTCAAGCCTAAATGGAATGACTGGGAGGACGTGGAAAAGCAATTTTCCACTCTCAGTTTTGGAGCTAAATGCATAAGCCACAATCAAATGAAGATTGAATCAACCTCTTTATACCAATTTGGAATGTTTCCTTTTGATCAATCCTTTGCGATGGAATTTGAAATGTCGTTCACTATTGAAAGGAGTTTGACAGAGTATTTGTTAAGGATAAGCTGCGCTTCCAGATTTTTAGGGAAGCAATCAAATCATTTCTCAATTGATAGTGAAATCTAGTAGAACACTGTGGCAGTTTGAGGGCAGAGTATCTCAGGCTTCTATGAGTTTTGAATTTATAGGAAGAGTGTTTTGGCCATAAATTTAGCAATCAAAAGCAGAATATCAGGCATCTTTCAAACAGATCGATGATATGAATATATCTATGTGGCAGTCGAGTCCATATTTCGAGCAAGATAAGGAATATAGATGGCAAAGTATTTCAACTGCCCAGATTCTTAGGCTCAAAATCAACAAATCAGGGGTCAATTGAAGATTTTCAAATGTAAAAGTGGTAGATGACAGTTTCAATCATTTATAGTCTAAGGAGATTTGACTCCGACAACCTTGAGCATTCGACAACTTTTGCAGCCAATTTATTTTAGTATTATTTGTTTTGATTTTGTTAGACTTTATTTTCCAGCAAATCAATGACTAGAGGTATTGTTTCATTATAAAAAAGAGTGATTTTGTAATAGAAAAGGGGGGTAGGATTAGAGAAGAAGTACCAGTGCTGTGATGTAAGCTCATAGTGAGCATGTTCTTGATCTCCAAGCAATACAAAAAGCAATACAAAAATGTAGGATTCTTGTGTTAAACACCTTGGCGATGTGTAATTTCTTCATTTAACTGTTTCCCTGTTTCCACAATCGTTTTTTTTTCTAAATTATGAAATAGAGAAAAGAATAACATAATTCATTGGAATATATGCTATGTTTCTTGAATTTAGACAATTTAAATGTTTTCCTTTGATAGACAGGTGGGGAATTCTTAATTTCATATCTCCTATTCTGCTTTCCATTCAAAGCCTGAAGATCTAGTGTTTTAGGTACCTAGCCCTGCAGTTTCATCTTATAGAAAAGGATTTGAATAGTTTGTTGTTTTGACTCCATTGCCAAATAGTCTCCCTTCTTATTCCTTACTCCATTTCTCACAATCAAAACCCTATACAGTTATACATAGCCTAATATCTTCCCTAAAACAATGTTAAATCCAATAGAGAGATCCCTCTCTGGGTCTTGGAGTTCTAGATCTTGGACTCCAAAGTAGTTTGTGGTTACCCCTGCCGATTTCTTCCTCAACCTGGGAAACTACAGAGTGATAACACATCCCATATTAAGAGAGTATACAGATGTATTTCCAGAAGAGGTACCGGGAATATATTCAAGAAGGGATATTGACTTTTCAATAGAAATTGCAGCAAGAGTGGTGCCAGTGTCTAGAACACCCTAAAGAATGAGTACACCAGATCTAGTTGAGCTCAAACTACAGCTAAAGGAGATGTGGAATAAATGATACATTCGACCTAGTGTGTCCCCATGGGGAGCACCAACCTTGTTTGTGAAAAAGAAGGATGGCACACTCAGATTGTGCATAGACTATAGACAACTCAATAAGATGACCATTAAGAATAAGTATCCCTTGCCAAGGATCGATGACTTGTTTGACCAATTAAGGGGTGCTACAATTTTCTCCAAGATTGGCTTGAGATCTGGATACCACCAGGTTCAAATTAAGGATGGAGACATCCACAAAACAACCTTTAAGAAAAGATATGGTCACTATGAATTTGCGGTGGTGCCATTTGGGCTTACCAATGCACCAACCACTTTTATATGCTTAATGAATAATGTAATCAGTAAGTTCCTGGATAGATTGTATTGGTTTTCATTGATGATATCCTAATCTATTCCAAGAATAGGGAAGAGCATGAAGGACATCTCAAACTAGTGCTTCACGTGCTAAGAGAACATCAACTCTATGCCAAGTTTAGTAATTGTGAATTTTTCCAAAAATAAGTCCATTACTTAGGCCATGTTATTTTTGAAGGAGGAGTGGCAGTTGATCCTGACAAGATCAAATCCATTATGGATTGGCATACCCCAAAGGATGTATTTGATAATGAATCCTTTATGGGCCTAGCAAGATACTATAAGAGGTTCATAAAGGGATTTTCCAAGATTGGTTTCCCAATCACATCCCTTCAGAAAAAGGGAGTTAAATTCATTTGGACATCAAAATGTGAAGAAATATTCCAAGAGATGAAATACCTTCTAACCAATGCACTTGTGTTGAAGATTGTAGACCCAAACAAGGAATTCCTTGTGTGTACAGATGCCTACAAGGAAGGGCTTGGAGGAGTCCTTATGCAAGAAGGACATGTAATTTGCTATGAATACATAAAATTGAATGAACACAAAATCAATTATGTGACCCATGATCTAGAATTGGCTACCATAGTACATGTCCTAAAAATGTGGAGGCATTACCTCCTAGGTAGAAGATTTGTGCTTATGACAGACCATAGTGGGTTGAGATATCTTTTTGATCAACCAAAACTCAATTCTATAAAAGCTAGATGGATGGCTCTCCTTAGTGAGTTTGATTTTGAAATAAAACATATCAAAGGAAAAGAAAATAGGGTGGTTGATGTCCTTAGCAGAAGTATGAAAGTGATTCACTTGGAAGATGTAAGCACCTGTGAATAAGATTTCAGAGAGGGATTCAAAAGTGTACAAGAGACCGACACACTTTTCAAAACTATAAAATCATACTTAGAACAAGAGCCCACATGGATGAATTATGAGGGTTATCAATTGTTGAATGATGGCTTGTTAACTTACAAAGATTGGTTGTATATTCAAAATTGTGACGAATTTAAGAGGTTCATCATGGATGAAATACAAAAAAAACCATATACTGGTCATCCTAGTTATCAGAATATGATCACAACCACTAGGAAATCATTTGATTGGCCCAAACTGAAAAATGACATAGTTGATTACTTGGACAAATGTCTAGAATGTCAGTAGGTTAAGGTAGAGCATCGACATCCAACATGGATGTTGTAGCCCCTACAAATCCCAGAATGGAAATGGGAAACCATATCCATGGATTTCATCATAGGGTTACCAAGATCAACCAAACAAAATGACGCCATCATGGTAGTTGTGGAAAAATTGAACAAGGCTGCTCACTTCATTCCTGTCAAGTCAACTTGCAAGGCAACATATATTGCCATTATTTTTATGAAGGAAATATTTAGACTGCATGGCATGCCTAAGGATATCATATCCGACCGAGATACACAATTTACTTCAACCTTTTGGAAATATTTATTTGTTGTCTTCAAAACTAAATTGTTATTTAGTGCAACCTATCACCCTCAAACTGATGGATAGACAAAGAGGGTAAAACAAGTGTTGGAGGACATGGTAAGGATGCATGTGATGCTTCATCCCAAGAAGTGGGAAGACTACCTACCACTGGTAGAATTTTCCTACAACAATGGCTATCACAAGTCATTGAGGATGAGCCCTTTCGAGGCCCTCTATGGTAGCCAATGCAAGATTCCAATCAGCTAGGATAACCTAGTGGAAAAAATTACAATCAGGCCAGATACACTGAAAGAAATGGAGCAAAAAGTAGTACAGATAAAACATAATATGAAAATAGATCAAGATAAAGAGAAAATCTATGCAGACAGAAAAAGGACTCCTAGAGAGTTCAAAGCAGGGGATCATGTGTATCTCAGAGTTAGACCCAGAAAAAGCTCCTTGAGAATGGGAATCTGTGCCAAGTTGGCACCTTGGTATTGTGGACCCTTTGAAATTTTGGATAGATTGGGACCTATAGCATATAGACTTGCACTTCCTCCCACAATGAAGGAACATAATGTTTTCCATGTTTCGTTATTTAAGAAATATGTACATGATTCTAATCATATAATTGTTTGGTCTGTGATTCAGGTGGAACCAGAGGGATAATTCTTGCCAGAACCACAATGCATAATAGACAGGAAGGAAATCCCAATCAGGAACAAAACCATTGCACATGTCAAGGTGTAGTGGAAACACTTTGGTCCATATGAAGCTACATGGGAAATGGAGGATGCCATGAAACATGCATACCCATTTTTGTTTACTTCTGTACATACAGAGCACATCAATAGGTAGAACGTCGAGGATGATGTTCCTTTAAGGGGGAGGGGATTGTAATACCCCTGTTTCCTCCAGCTTGTAAATATAAATATAACTTGACAAAAGACCGCGACAGACTAAATACGTGTGAATTTTGAGTTTGATGAACCTTTTTGTTATAAAAGGCAATGTATGTATTTATGTTATTAATTAAAATGGAAAGTGTTGCATAACTGTTGAAAAGGGGGGTTTGCCAAGATAGATCATGATGCTATGATAGACATGGTGAGGGGTGTTAGCACTAGGAACCACCCTCAGATTGCATAGGAGGTAAGCCCAGTACCCATCAGGTTATATGTAAATGTAAATGAGTTTAAAGAGGTCAAATTGATAATACTCAAGATAATAATGTTCCAAATCAGAAATATGGGCTAGCATGCATAAGAAATTGGGGTCTTGATCAACTTTAGTCAGTAAGTGGGAATAAAGGTGAATAGAAAGAAGACTTTGGTGAGGAAAATGTAGAGGTATGCTATGGACATCAAGTCTTCAAACAACATAAGGAGGAAAAACTCAAACACAAGATCTTCTTGAATTCAAAGTTTGAGGAATCTGAAGAACATCATAATAGTACTATAATCAAACATCCTTCATAATACCACTACAACAATTCATGTGGATGATTCAATCATTAATACTTCAGTATCAGAGGCAAATAAGATGGAATAAGAAAGATGAATTATATTAATCAAGATGTCTCAAATAAAGTACATAACCAGTTAACCAGTAGCTTCATCAAAATATTACAATAAGGGAGCCTAGCTCAACCATTCGAACCTACTAAAGCATTTGGAAAGTTTATTTATAACAAAGAGAGAAGGCAACAGTTGGAGGTGCAAGTTGGCCTTCCTCCCACAAAATTCTCCAAATAGTTATTTCATCTAACAGCTAGGATAACAACTATGCTATAAAAAAGGAAAATGTTGGCCACTGATCCAACCAAGTTTAAACTGACTTGATCTTCTTTGATGCGCATCGACTTGCATGCCAAGTGTCCTACAGAGGCTTGTAATCTGTCATCATGCTGCCAACTACCATCTCATCCATTCTGCACATCATCGGCCACTCACAAGGATGATAACTCAAACCCCTTGATTTTAGGTACATGTTGGTAGCGTCATTTGGTAGCGCTCTGGGTAGCGAGCTTTTGTAGTGCCTCCAAAAAACTCTCTGTAATTCCATAGCACAACCTAAAAAACAGGCTTGCAGAATGGGTAGCGTCGATCCTATGTGTCTCTTTGCGTAATTCAGCCTCTATTAAAATTTTGGTAGTGCCAAAGCCTGTGTAAATTTTGGTAGCGCCATGCCTGTGTATCTGTGCGTGCAATTTGGTAGCGCCCGGCCTAAAAAAAAAATAGGTAGCACCCTGTGGAATTTACGGTGTGATCATTACACTTCTTAACTATGTTGGTAGCACCTTATAGAATTCACAACTACTACCTTCGCTACGCCAATATTAGGAGATTAGGTAGCGCTATAGGTAGTAGATTGATAGTATATGCAAATTCGACAATTTCGTAGCGCCATATCGCTACAAAATGTATGCTATTTCTTTGTTGAAGGGATTAACTCTTTGCAAAATACCAAAAACCTTGAGCTGTATGCATTAGAATCCTGTAAAGCCTATATAAGTAGAAGAAAGTAATACTTCCTCATTCATTTATCCTTGAAAAAAGGGGACATTATAAAAAATGGAGCTCACCTTTCACCAATCACTTCATCAACCTGACACTCCTTCTTGTGGGAGGAGGACTTCCTTTTGGCTCATCAACATGCTTCCCTTTTGTAGTAACATGCTTCTTCACTGGAAGTGTTTTTTTATTGACTATTGGTTTCTCCTTTTCAATGGCAGCCTCGACCAACATATTTAGATTTCTTCGAGCCACATCATCCTTGACTTGTTGCAACTCTGCTTTGAGTTTTCTTTTCTGAGTCTGAAAGTCTCTATTTTTCCTATAAAGGTTATTGAGTTTCTTATGGAGAGGAAGGGCTCTTCTTGCTGCAAATATTGCTAAATCAAGAGCGTGGTTGTAACCATCCATGAGTTCTTTCATCTTAATCCTTTCAGATAGGGCTTCAGATTTCAAACGAGCCACCTCCTTCCTAGCTTCCCTGAGATGTTTAATCATATTTTGAAGGTCTGGTTGCTAGGTGGAGTGGTGATGTTGACAGTCTCAACATACTTCTTTATGGATTTATCTTCATCTTCCTATTGCACATGGACTACCTCTACCATCTCATCAGGATTCTCAATGCCTTTTCCCTTATCTATCTTCTTCTTTAGAATGGAAGCCTTTGGTAGGACTTTTACTTCAACAACCTCTTTGAGATATGATGATCTTGTGAAATGCCTTTTGACCTTTGTACTAGCTGTTGAAGGAGATGAAGAGAAATGTAGTTTCCTTCCTTTCTTGGCTATGGATTTAGTAGAGGAAGGGACCTCTTCTAATTTTGGTGCAGGAGGGGGTGAAAGGTCTCTATGAGGAGAATGGTAGGCCTCTTTCTCTATTTACTCAACTTCCTTTATGACCTCTTGGTCTTGGGTAGGGGCCCTGTTCTTTCTTTTCTTTCTGGCTCCTGCTGGAGCAGTACTAGTGGATGGAAAAGGACTTGGTATATTTGACTGAGGAGTGGCTTCTATGTCCAACTTCACGTGAGAAGAAACAATGAATTGTTCCCATGATATGTTCCTCTTTCTCAGTTCTTCTGAAACCAACATTCTAATCAACCCAGAATGAAAAATACTAGTATCCACAATCTTTGATTTGTATTGAAATCTATCTGACATTTTCCCTATGCTTCTCAACAAGTAGAAAGGAATGTTCATTTCATCTTTACAGTAAAATGAAGAAAAAGCCTTATATGGTATTGGTATAGTATATTAAACCTCCCCTCACATGTGAAGTATCTTTGAATGATCTTCAACATTTTATCAAACTCTCCAACTAGATGACTTCTTGGTACCCCTTTGGACGGGTTGTCAGTCTGATGCTCTGGCTTAAGGAAGTTTTTCGAAAAGGATACATTCAAAGCCATGGATTTAAACCATTTCTCTCCTGTAATAGGAATCCTCGTGGCTGCTAAAATGGAGGCTTTAGACACCTCAAACTATAAGTCTCCTACCTTAGTCTTCAAGCCAAAAAAACATGAGGCAAATTGCCTTGCCACCTCAGTATGACCCCTCTACATGTTTTGGCAGAAAGTAAGGTAGCCTACCCTTTGAAAAACTTCTCTAGCCATGGGCTCTAACTCAAATAAATGCATGTCTGTAGGTTCAGTTCTGACCATAGTACCTCCCTTGTGAGATTTCTTCTTTTGAGGTGTCTCCATAGATCAGGATAAGAAGTCAAAGTTAAGGTGTGGTGAAGGATAGGAAAAAACCTAGAGTCAGAAGTCAATAAGGGATTGATAGTGAACAATTGATGTCTTTACCCAGGATTCTCCCAAACTCAAACTGCTTATTGGCTTTTGAAAATGATGGCTGGAAAATTCCCCCCCCTTGACTATTTACAAATATTAAAGACGAGGAAAAATGATATGGTGAAGGAATCCACTGCAATGATGTTTGAAAACCGGGTTGAAAAACACTCCAATTCAAATGATAGAGGAATCAGGGGAAAAGGCAACATAGTTTCAGCAACAATTTTAGGCAGCACAATGCACATACAAGAGGTAAAGTTTGCTTGGGAAATCAAGACTCAGAGGCAAGCTGAATAGATGTCTTACGATTGAAAACCAAGTGATGGTGACTGCAGGTCTATGTGAAGGAAGGATTGATAGAAAGTATGAGGGAAGGGTCCTCTTCCAATTCTGCAGGCACGATTGCTACCAAAAATCCAAGAGATAATTACTACCCGAAATTGATATGCAGACGGGGGAAACCATGGGATACATGGAAAAATCGGTGATAAATTGGAGCTCTATAGATATTTAGGAGATTATCACGAGCATCTTAGCCTCCAAAACCACCTCAACAACTGATCCCGTAGCGCCTCTTTTAATTGGTTTGAACTGATAGTTTTAGTAGCACCGAGTTTTTTTGAACATTTCAAACTTTAAAATCCATTGGCAAGCTCATAAATATCAAATCCTCAAAGGCATGTTTTAACTAACCAAGGTGCTGAAAACAAGGCAAACATGACATCAAAACTATGATAACGAATCAAGGAAAAGGATGAAGGACATGGAGTGCGCTACAGAAACTCCTAGTGAGTTGGTAGTGCTCTTTTTTCAAAAAACTATTTTGACCATTTTACGAGGACAAAGGGACAACATGGCAAGGATACAAAGGCATGAGTGAGGAGAGTGACCTGTCAAGTCAAGTTGGTCGTGGGCTAAGTCAGGCTTAGTGTCAAGTCATGACTTGGGTCGAAACATAAGCCAAGAAAATGATCCTAGGCCAAAAATCTATATGAGGGTCAAAACATAAGTCATGACTTAAGCCTTCATTTATTCAAGGTAACCTAAGTAAATCACACTTTAAGAAAATAAATCAAAATTTAAAAATCTAAAGGCTTGGAAATTTTTTAAAATAAGGGCTAAAGACCCAAGGAAACTTAGTGTGATAACAAGGGGAACCAGAAATGGTTGATATGACCCCCACAAAACTAATACCTTACTAGATTTAATTGCTCAGACCCATAACACTCATCTAACCCATAAATGAATTACTAGTCAAGCTGGTGGTTGGAAAAGCCTCCTCAAGAGTTAATGAGGAGATGGTGCAAAGTACCCATCTGCAAGGCTTCCATACCTGATCACGAGCTAGGGATTCATACACACACAATATTGATGAGGAGGGAAAGAAAGGAGGTGATTCATGGGCATAGGTAGATCTGTGAGGAAGAAGAGTTGAGAGACCAATCTCCATAAGAGAAAAGAGAGTTTGGAGCTCTCTAGTTTTCGGAGGAGAACTGAGAAACAAGTTTTTTCCGGGTGCAAGAAGTTGTTGGAAACGTTTTTATTCCAACTGATAAATGAGGCTAACGAGGGACTTTGGAAGTACTCGTGCAGACCCCCTTTCTTGGTACAGAGAAAATCGTTTGCTAAGAACCCTGCAGGAGGAGGAGAGTAACCTCCATCCCTGACTGTCACGATGCAAGAACAAAGAGTCTATCTCAGAGCATCATGGTATAGCTAGGGAGTGGCCAATGATAAATCCATTTAGGAGTGGTTGTGCCTATGGTTGGGTGGAAACATGCACCCCTTTTAGTAATCGCTTCACGATCTCTAGTTTTTGATAAGTATTTTCATACTCTATGAACTGAAATGGAAATAATGATTGAATATACATGTCTATGACTAATTTATGTATTGAATGATTAGGGTAGAAATTATCATTGTCTTTCTTTGAATTCCATGCTTTTGAATGGTCTTCTGGTTGCCTCAGCTTAGCTGCTAAAGGTTTATGGGATGTGGGTTTGCAAGAGAGTCGGGGTAGGGGTAACTGAAATGCTTAAGTCCTAGCGACCTCTCGAAATTACCTTCACAGGAAGACTATGTTGGAATTCTATGGAAGGAGGGTGCCTACTTCAGACCCTTCACGTGTATGACCAAGGGCTCATGTCTATGTCCTTAACCAATTCACAGCTAAGAGATTAGTGGGTAGCCCATGAGAATTTTTAGGGGACCCATGTGACCAAGGTCTAGGAACCCTGTGCTAGGCTCGAAAGGAGTTAAGCCTTTCTAGCTTCAGAACTCTGGGAGTTTGGAGCTCCAAGGTGTTACAACCTTACCATTTGCAAACTGGTCGAAGGCAACTTATTGACACAGTTAACCATAAGGTTGACCGATGTCTAGCAGTTTCCCTAACCATGGAAGATAGACATGCCCCACTGTTAAACCTTGACCCACTTACCAATCGTGAAGTATCATGAGCCACAGATCCAAGGGTATCCAAGAGTCCCCATGATCTCTGGATCTATGTTGATTTAAGTCCGACGTGGACTACTTCGGGAGAACATAGGTGTTGTAACACCAAATTCCCTGAACTTAGGAGTTATGAATTGATATGAGTTGTGGATCTGGGGAGTCTGTTGAGAACCCCTCTTAACTATGCGATCACCCCGTGGAGGGACCCGCATACGATAATTCAGCGAAGTCCTACTCGGGAGACTGAAACTACTATAACGTCGAAACACCCAAACGTAGAACTCGCAAAGTCATGCAAGCCGTAGATATGAGGATGTTGCGGGGCCGCTCTTGACCATTAGATCTAGATTGTGGTTATCCCATCGCTAACCACTCCGGGGAAAGGAGGAGGTCACACAATGGACCCCTCAAACACCAAAGTTACGAAGTAACGTAGACCGTAGATCAATGGGTCTACGTGGATAGACCTCGACTGTGAGATCTAAGGGCGTTAGAAGGCTATTGGTCTGGAGTGACAAGGCACGATGACGCCACCCAGGGTGACATGGACCCACGTATGACATGCCATGTGCCACATGGATTCATATGTTTCAAAGACCCTATATGCACATTACAATGTGACATGAGTCACCCACTGAAGGGGCCACGTGTCATCTCTACCTTGTCGCATGTCACCCCCTGACACGTATTCACTTGGCTTATTGGTGGGTGGAGTACTCGAGACCCACTTTTCCTTACCTATGCATTTAATATGTCACCTCATGCAAGGGTGAACCCTTTGGGAGTCCGCGACTTGGGAACTCCAGAGGTTTTGGGTGCAGTGTCATAGATAAGCCAAAACTTCTAAAGGCCAGAGCCACATGGAAATATTTCGGGCTCCTTCGGGAGTTTAGGATTTTGGGACTCTGGGGAATAGGTGCACAGAAAGGAAAAGGGGCATTCAATGCTGAACCACCGAACACTGAACTCCCCCCTCTAGCCACTATGTTAAACGAGGATCAAGTCCCGTCGTGGATTGGATGGTGGATGGAATTCCACCATGGACATAGGAACTTGGGGATGGCATGCATGAGAAGGACCCACATGGGCTCCACCTGGTCTTTGGCTGATAATGACCAAATATCTTTGGGAGGTCATAACTTACAATCCAGAGCTCGGATTTGAGACTAGTAGCAGTTGTTAGAAAGACACAAATGAGTAGAAGAGGATGTAGACCTTAGAAACATGATTCGAGACGATTAAAATAACCAAAAGTTTGATTCCCCATCCCTAGAAAGGGCACTTAGGGGTCAAGTGTGTTACATAATGAATACACTTCCTGACCTCCTACATTCTCCAAAACTTCACCCGTGAATGGTGTAGGGAACAAATCATGTAGACACACATCATTAAATTTCCTCAAATATATGCATATTCTAATTCCCCTTGTCTTCTTATCCTGAATTACGATGGGACTAATCCATTTTGATTCTTCAACGAATTCAATAATTTATGCTTCTATCATCCTGTCTATCTCTGCTTTTACCTTCTACTTATACATTGGTTTCAGTCTATAGGGTCTCTGTCTCACGGGCTTGGTATCCAAATTTAATGGAATCTTCATCTCTCTTAACTCCCTAAAAATCCATTTCATCTCTGAAAAAGTAGTCAAAAACAGGTCTTGATACTCATGCAGTAAGTCATCAATCTTTTCAATTGTTTCCTCACTCCAGTAGTCTCCTATGTTTGCAAACTTGGGCTTATCTTCTGATACAATATTCACTTTACATGTTTTCAATGGCTTTGCCTACACAACAGATTCAAACTTTGGTCCCCCTACTATGCGTTCTCATTCAGTTTTTGGTATTTGTAGATTTCTTGGGTCTTCCTCTTCTTGGTCTTCTTCGACAACATTATAATAGTCCAAAACCTCTTCAACTATCTTAGTAAATATAGATGCACTATACAAGGGTATTGATTCCATCGAGTCTTCTAACGCAAAAATATTGTTCTTTATAACCTGCAAGGCTGAGTCAATTAAAGGATCATCATTTTCAAAACTAAAAGTTACCTTGAAGTTCTGAGTCAATTATTCCCAATCTTATATTCCTCTACGCACTTCCAGTTCTATGTACCAGTTCTTCAGGATTGTGTCCAAAGTATGTACAAACAAATGTGTGCACTCTTGCTTAGGTACTGATCTCCATGTCATTATGCACTGTGCAACATTCTCTACTGGCTGACTTAGCCTAATGTAATTTTTCATAGTATATTCATTCTCTGTCCTGAACTTGACCTGTAATAACCCTCTGCACTACTGCCAATCTCTCGTACCATCCTTATGCGCAGAACATCATCTTGTCGATGTCACTTTCAACACAACATCCGAGTATAATAATCTTTGTTTATATGGTATTTGTAATTCAAATTCTTTTATAAAAGAATCTACATCAGATAGTCCATCATACATTCGAGGTTCACATACCTTAGTTCCAATCCACTGTAATGTGAACCATCCGAGCACATTTCCTTTTCGACACCTCGTGCAGTCTTTACTGCCAATTCTCCAAAGCTTCTTTTGAATTTGACACGCATGAACTGATACTTCTCCAAGTAAGTACACCGTCAACTATAGGATTAATGTAATAATCCATCCACACAGTCATATTATACAGGTTATCGAGATCTTTTATCTTTACTATTTCTACATGCCTTCTTCCTTCAGTAGGATCCAACAACATAGTAACCTTCAAGTCTTCCACTTCAAATATCATATTTCTCTTCTTTAGGTCAATGATAGTATAGTTTTCAAATTTCCAATCAATTCCAAGTAGATATGGATAGGGGGTACTACCATCCACTATCTCGATCAATTAAAAATATGTTATGCTGCACACTCCATCAATACTAACACTTACCCCTGTCAACCTTCCAATTGGAACAATCTTATGTTGATTTTCCAACCTCAACTGGATAGGTGACCAAATCAACTTTGGCTTTCCCATCATT
>SNQJ01S0010365.1:87737-119007 GCA_010110895.2 Picea sitchensis | reverse complement strand
TTCGTAGATCTGGGTGCGAAGATTTTGGCCGCCAAGATCTTCTTTCTTCTTAGCATAACACACTCTTATGCCTCAAACTTAGGATAAGTGGGTTATGACCCACTTCTTTCCATTTTTTTTCCAGAAGGGGGGTCACTTCTTAGGAAAACAACCCCTTACTAATTTATGTGATAACATGGTCAAATGTCAGGGAAGGCTCTATTGCTTTCCTAACCCACTGGTGTATCATATTCCCTTGATCCACTACATCAGCTCCAGTTCTTGTTCCTTTGAGTGTAACTGCTGCTATCTTAGGTTTTTCATTGTGTTCTTCTGGTTCTATCATATGTACATTCTAGTTTCTCTTCTCTTTCCACTTCACAATCAATTGTTGAAAATCATCCATCGCATGGTCTAGCTATCTGCAATATGTGCATGTCATGCAGGGATTCAAACAATATTGTGCTAAATTTCCAAATTGGTTGCAATTATAACATGTAACTGGCCCCCATCCTCTACGAAATCCTCCTCTTCCCCGGCCTCTAAATCCTCCTTTTCCTCCTTGATTATAACCTCTTGGAGTATTATACTACAAAGATCCCCCTTCTAATTCTTCTCCCTGGACTCTGTATGCATTTGTGGTATGTTCTCTCATAAAATCAAATGTGTGACAATCCTTCTCTTCATGTCCCATTGACTTACAAAAGTTGCAAGTTTCTTTTAGTGCTTTGATATTTCTACATCAATGGACAAGCAGTAGGGTGGTGACCCATCCTCTTGCAAATCTCACACCATACCCCTAATGGATTCATAGCTCCTATATTTAAATAATGTTGAAAAGTTGGACATTCATTCTTATGTTCACCTTCTATTATGCATGGAGTACACCATACTTATTCGCGCTTTTATTTTCCTTTCACAAGTTCCTGCAATTGAATATTCAACATTGCTAACTACAGTTGAACTTGAACCATCCCTGCATCATTTTCTGCTACAGGTGATGCTTCCAATTTCATAGCAATTTTTAAGGCTTCCGATTGCAACACGATCTTCTATTGTGTCGAAGGGAAGCGTATATGCAACAACAATCCTACAATAAACCACTCTCTATGTTGCTCATATAGAATCTGGAATGTCAACCAATTTTTTAATATCTTCAACCTTTGATCATAATCCCACACTGATTCATTCAGTATCTACTTTATCTCCTTCAACTCTGTAATGCATTGCAACTCAGACTTAGGTTTTTAGAACTCTTTCAATAGAGCTTGTCTTACATATGCCAATATTCTAGTTTTTCCCACATGAGTAGTATTCTAATATTTCATGTACCATAGTAATGTGTGGTCTCTGAAGGTCGTCCCCAACTGCACAATCTTCGCATCATCATTTGGGACGTTCTTCACAATCCATATTGTTTCACAAATGAACAAATTTTGTTCTATATCTTCTGAACCTACCCCGTGAAAGAGAGGAATTCTTAAATTGGGATCTACTCCTACCATCATATTCTGTGTGGTATTCCTTCTCGATGATACTACCCAAAGCTGGGTTACTGTACTACTTCCACTGCTCTGACTGCTATCCTTACTTCCCTTACTAACTACAATCGACAAATTTTATTCAGAACTTGGAGATGCACAAGGGGTCATGGGTTCGACGCAGAGTCTAGCCTAAGTGGGATCTTCTTCTACTAGAGTAAGCTAACCTTATGTGCACTATATGATCTGAAGTATTATGCTAATGTCTCTTTCTTCAAACTCATTGTGTTTCTCTTCTCTTTCATCCATAATCCTCTTCCTACTATACCAAAATATATTTCCACTATGAAATACCCCAATATCTTCCTCTGTCGCACCTTCTTCCTCTCTCAACATCATCAACTCATCCATTCCTTATTCATCCTTCCCTCTGACACTTAGACCATTCCTTGGTTAGCCCCCAATTCCCCCTATGTGTGAAGGTAGTTATCTACTTAGGGAATCAGATTACATCTTCATGATTCCCTTATCACATGGAAACATCTTAATCTAAGTGGACATTGACTTCAATTATCTTTCGCGCAGACCCTTAAAGAATTCCCTTTCAACAAAACTATACGAATGAGTACAATCTATAGAAAATTTGGTAATGTAACCTCCCAATATACTATCCAGCCAAAAATATATTGCACATGATACCCGATTACTTATAGTATTGAATTTCTAAATTAACTCGTGAGTCTAGTTTCTTGAAACAATAGTGTGAAATCTCTTGATCTGTTCAACTAATCTCTGTATCCAGTCTGCTAAAATATTCGGGAAATCAACAAAAAAAATTTCATGCAAATCTATAATCACACACCTCTATAGCCATTTCTCTATGCAGATTATGATTTTGATCTACAGAAAACTCGATCTCTTTCATGTCCAACCATTTTCCAATCTCCTCCTTACTCGGTCTCCACATTCCCCTCAGTTGCAAATCCTGGTCTCGAAAATGGAACTATGTTTTGGCATGCAGTGGGAAAACCCAATGTTAAACATTAAATCACCAACAAAACCCTAAATATACCATCCCTTTCGAAATCACTTGTAAGCAGGTGAAGTCTCACCCAAGGTACCTATGGGGATTGGAGGAACCAAGTTTTCACAGTCATGGATGAATGGGGGACATTCATCATAACTATTATGCTTAACATTCATTTGTTATACCAAATATCCTATGCGTGGAATCATCAAATCATATAACATATTCATATTAACCATTCATACATTATAGGTGCACCATAAACATAAATGAAATTAAACACATCACATCACAACATGCATCATAACACATATATTTAACATGGTTCACCAAAAACGTGTCTACTCCCACAATGACAAGCTTCTTATATTATCATTCAACATCATCTCTTACAAAAGTTGTGCACTACGCTCATACATAATGTTTCAGTTCTACCCCAAAATTCCCTTGTTGTTCGTGCATACAGTGCACACTTAGCTCATCCTGACTCACTCCTTACATGATTACTTCATAGTCTATTTCAACTCCTGGACTAACTCCTTGATACCTTCTACCCAAAAACCCATTACATATTTATACTTTGACACTAAGACTTATCTTGTTACATAATGAATAAAATGTCTAACTACTTCTAACTAACTTTCACCTTTCGCACGCATTGACCCTTGAAAATGTGTTAATTGTCTTCCTTTCTTTTGCACTCACTACTCCTTAGTCGACTTGTCATGCAGTTTACTCCTTTGCGATTCCCAAAACTGGTCCTAAAATATCCTTCTCCAACAGAGAGCAAGAAGGAGTCCATCTTTGCATATCATTCTCTAGGAGCTTGGTTGAGGCCATAGAGTGACGTTTTGAGTTGGCACACTAAATATGAATTATGTATGAATCTAGGTGGTTGCTTTAGATAAATATCCTCTAAGAGATCCCTATGAAGAAAAAAATTATTCACATCCATATGATGTACTTTCCATCCCCTCGCTACTCTAATGGAAAAGGCCAACTTGATAGAATCCAACTTTGCTACTAGGGAAAAAGTATGATCATAGTCGATCTCGTGGGTCTTCTAAAATCCCTTCGCAACCAATCTTGCCTTGTGTCTTCTCACGTGTTCGTCCACTTCCTTTTTGGTCATATAGACCCATTTGCATCTAACAAGATTCCTATATGAAGGTAGCATAACCATATCCCAATTCTGGTTCTTGAAGAGAGAGTTGTACTCCTCCTACATGGATGCTTCCTAGTAGGGGTTCCCCATAGCCTCTTTGTAGGTCTATGAGTCTGAATACTGAACCATATAACAATGCAGAAGTATCATGGGTTCAGAGGTAGTGAGTACATGAGGAGGATACTCAAGTTGATATCTGTATCTCCTTAGATCCGTTGGATCCCCAACAAGGTCTCCTACATCCTGAAGTGTGGATTGTGCCCACTTGGGCATCTACTTTCTCTCCTCATATGCATGTACTGACTCTACATATGAATTCTCTAACTATGGATATGAATGATATCATTGTGCATATGTGTCCTCTTAATCTTTTGACTTTTTATCAGAACTCAAATATATGGTGTGATCTGAATGTGTGGATTCATCATCTGCAACTGGTGGAAGTAAAAAAGTCTCTGCATGTGGCTCATGTGGAGCATGCGAGGGACTTTCCTCAAATTGGACACTGCACCCAATGATGATCTAGTATGTATAAGGATCAAGTAATATGTATCCCTTCACACCATCGAGATAGTCGTCAAATATGCATGGGTGGATCTGTGGATCTAATGCTTTCCTCTTCTCAGAGGGAATGCAGGCCCATGCTCGTGATCCAAATATATGAAAGTGGGTGACTTCTAGTTTGTTTCCACTCTAAGCCTTGAAAGGAGTCCTGACCTTAACATATCTGTGGGGTGATCTATTCTAGATGTATTTTGCACAGTTAAGTGCCTCAACCCAAAGCTTCTGAGGAATTTACCTTGCATGCAACACACAAGAGGCCATCTCCTTGAGATATCTATTATTCCTATCAACAACCCCGTTTTGTTGTGGACTATATGGTATTGTGTGCTACAACTATATCCCAGCCTCAAGAAAAATATTATGTACATCTCTGTTGACATACTCCCCCCCATTTTCTGTACGAGGGTATTTGATCTTCCTCCTTGATTGAGTCTCAACAAGTGCCTTGAAATATTTTAGATGCTCAAAGACCTCGAACTTATGCCTGAGAAAAAACACTCAAGTATAGTGTTAGTAATCATCCAAAAATGTAAGCACATACCTTGCCTTGTTGGTAGATGGATGTGGGAAAGGACCCATGATATCACTGTTAATCAGATCCAATGGAGAGGAGGCCTTGCGAGTCTTCCCCTTCACTAACTTCTCTTAAGGATGCTTTTCAAGGACACATCCTTCACAAACCCCTTAAAAAAAATTGATATAATGTAACTTGATGCCCATCCCTTTATTGTTAAGTTGTTGCATGTACCTAAATTTTAGGTGACCAAACCTCTCATGCCATTATCTTCTACTTTCATTAGCATGTGCGATTAGTACAAAGGAATCATGTTCAATAAACTTAGTAAAATTGTATAACCAAGATTTATGATTTACCTCCCCGACAACAATTTTCGAGTTGTCCTTCATGTTGAACATCGACACATAGTCTGGTGTGAACTCCACCTTTTTTCCTGAGCTTGAGTGTGTAATATGATACATTGAGAGAAGATTCAGTTCAAGTTGAGGAACATGAAATACATTCTCAAATCTTTCATGATCTAGTTCCACTCTCCATTTTCTGATGACCTCGACTAGAGAGTCATCCTCCATGAGGATAGGAGGCCCCATGCATGCAATTAAAGAATATAAAATATCCTTTGTGTTTTCCAGGTGGTAGGAAGCACCTAAATATACAACGACCTCGACTAGAGAGTCATCCTCCATGAGGATAGGAGGCCCCATGCATGAAATTGAAGAAGATAGAATATCCTTTATGTTTGTAAGGTGGTAGGAAGTGCCTGAATCTACAATCCATGCGTCAGTTGAAGAATGAATATCTACTAATGCATGAGAATTACCTTTCTTAGGGGCATGATCTTTTGACTTTTTCTTGGCAGCTTCAGGAATGCGACCCCCAAGGTTGTTCTTCTGAATAATCGGTTCCATATGATCAATATGCTTCTTCATGCATGCAGATTCTAGATGGTTCCCACGATTGCAGTAACCATACTTCTTCCCTTGCTTTCTTTTTCCACCTTTGGAAACAAAGGAATCATTGAAGGGTTTGGAGTACCCTTTCTTTAGTGCCTTTCCTTTACCTTGTTGTTTGGATTTAGGATTTTGAGATCTACTTCCTTCATGAAAAACAATTGCATGTGCCTTTGGGCCCTTGATTATTCATATATGAATGAGATTATCATTCTCTTGTGTCAAAGCCTCAATAAATTTTGAAAATGAAGGCATGGTCCAGGTTGATCCTGCAGTGAATCTATTAGAATGAAATGTGGAGACAAATACACTATATTTTGGTCCAAGTTTTCCCATGATAGCAAGAATCAATTGTCTTTCTTCTTTGGATTTATCCATACCACTATCTTTCAATTCACAAAGGAGAGATTTAAATTTGGTGAATAAATATTGGATATTGTCAAAGTTCTTCAGATCCAAGGAGTTCAGTTCTACTTCGAGAAAATGGCTCCTCATTTCATCCTTCTTTCCAAAGATACCAGTGAAGGTGGTCTAGATATCATTTGGTGTTTTGCATGCATCGATGTGAAACCATAGGTCAAGATAAAGAGACATGCATAGGAGACTGTAAACCTCATCCATGTGGTTGAAGCATTTCAAATTTTCCACTAATGAGGTGGGTTCTATTTCTATGGCCATGGATATCCAATACAATCCTTTACCCATGAGAATGTGGGTAATTCTTGGCTTCCAATTGAAGTAGTTATATGGCGCTAGAATTGCAGATGCTGGAAATTCCATCTTTCATGTTACTTTGTTCTGTCTTTGGTACCTGCAAAAGAGTGTTGGTGACGATACTTGCTAGCGTCCTATGGGCTCTGATAACATGTATAGTTTCTGAGATACCTGCAAAAAATATATAGCTAACAATGAAGCATACACAACATGCAATCGTGTGTAGAGAAGAGACAAAAATGGGGGAAATAATGAAAGAATTTCTATTAACTGAATGAGAGAAATGATACAATACAAATGATATACTTTGTATCACACAACTAACTCACCATAGTAGTTAAATAATGTGCAGTAGGAGTGTTCTAGAGAGATCTGACACACAATGGCAATTACTAGAGTCAACTTCCACCTAGTCCTAATTAATTGGCCATGCGGTCGTTAGTTAACTAGCCAAACTAGAGTGAAATGAGGAGGATATCACTCACACATGGGGAATGTGATTTACTAGTAATGATCCCAATGCAAGTGTTCATTACTGGTGATGATCTCGAGGTTAGCATGCAACACTTGGTGATAAAACCAATGTTGACATGCAACACTTCACTCAACTAGTCTAACTGAATGATAACTGAGAATTGAATGGAGGGTATGTGGCACCCTTGTCTAGGGGAGTGTTATTGGACTAATCGGTAGGTGCAGACACTAACAAATCTCCCTAGATCCACTTGGATCTAGAACAAAATAGGACATGACATGACTCTTTCCCTAAGTTTTGACCATCAAATTAGCTAGAAGGGAGGAACAAATAACATACCTTTGTATCGCTTCCTAGGGTCTCTGTTGCTCCCGCTTTGCTCCGGTGCTCTCGTGAGGTCAAGACCAAGACAACACAAACCAACCAAAGTGAATATAGAAAAATTTATTCGACTGTCAACTTATGTGTATAATCAAGGAATTACACAATAAAGTGAGAATATCTTTATGGGAAAGGGACATGCCACTGTATCATATTAATTGAAAGTAGAACATTACAACCTGATCACCTTGATGTATCAAGCTCCCTTTCAGTGGCTCTTGGCTCCAACACACACACTTGCTCAATCCTTGTATGAAGAAGATCAAATCCTCTTGATAGACTTGCTAGAGTCTCCAAGCTCCTGTTCAAGCTAAGTCCTTCACACAATTATTTTCACCAATTCTCGAATGAATCTTGCTTAACCTTTTCCATGAGAATTCCCTCAATATATAGGAGAGAATGAAGATGGTTACTTGGATAAGAATGATCCCACAATATCAGGGAATCCAGTACAAGGATAACCATTCAAATACCAACCCCTTCTTCTAGAAGATTCCCTTCTAGAACCATCGAGAATTCATCTTTTTCCATGCTTTAGAACAAGTTCTCACCCTAGCTATGTAGCACAATGCGATAAGTTCACACCCTAGCTTAAGGTAGCCTGCGATAATGGGTCATTCTCGCACCCTGGTATACTAGCAGCCTGTGAACCCTCTTCAAAAGTAAGTTTTCTGGGAAGAGATGAATGTAACTTTTCTTAGGAGAAAGTTCTTATGAGGAGCCTGAATTCACCATCATCAATGCAAAATCATGATGACCAAAATCATGGGTAACAGAATGCCCCCCAAAGTATGAGGCTGGAATCAATGATAGTCGAAAGACTTTTTAAGCTGCATGTGTGTCAGAAACCAGGAGCACACCTAATCGGAAACCTGCGAACAACGAAGCATTTGCAGAATATCATATATATTAATTCTGAGGTAGGAATTATCATACTCAAATCACAGACTGATGACATTGTAGACATAGGTCATGGCCACCAATCATACACTGTGGATCCATGCTGTCAAAATATAGCATAGCCACCAGGAAGACACTGTGGATCTATGTGAGAAAAATCAAATTGAGATGACATAGCCACGAGACATACACAGTGGATCTATGTGTCGCAGATTATACATATTTCATCGCAACCTGGACACAGAGATGATATCCAGGGTCTTCAATCTCATCCCCCAAAAGTATGAATCTAACCATGTGATTACATGTGTTGAAGTTGAACATGGTAGAAACCACTCGATTACCAATCATTGATGAAACCGTTAACAAGTTCGAGGGAAATCACCATTAATGTCAATGACTCCCAAGGTACTCTAGAACAATCCTTCGAATGTGAATGAATGAGTTGAAGTCAAACATCCGATGAAATCTTTCGATTAGGGGTCAATGATGTGAACCCACTGTCGAAAGCGAGGAAACTTGCCATTGAGGCATGCAAGTTCCAAGGTACCAAATAATTTTTAAGTCTTGATTCCAGATAATGAGCTGAAGTCAATGGAACAAAACTCATCATAGGAGGGCCTTGATGTATCCCCCATCAATGACACGAAATGAGTAACAGATTTTGAAGATGAAACAAAGTATGATGTAAGTTGAACTGGACACAGGGAAGTCCGACACAGAGAGAATGGACAATTGCAGATGGCCGACTCAATAGAGGTTTCAGATGAACTTCTCTTGAACATATGAACGACATGACCAATGATTTCGCAGCATTGAATCAAAGACGACACAGGGAATGACCTTGTAGAAAATCGAATAAGAGACAAATGGATTTCCCAAACCGACTTCAAATAATGAATAGGGGGTGTCATGTTCAAGAGCGAAACTTACTGCCAATCAATATGAAGATGAAAACATATCCCTTTCCCAAATTTCCCCCCACCATTTCTGGCGAGTACCTCTTTATTTTTACGCAAGATTGAGGAGGATAACATATGCTTGTTGATATAAGCTTATCCTTCAGATAAGTCCTTCAAAGTATATTTAACAAACCCTAGGAAGGAGTGGTTCGGTCCCATTATGGGTCTGTCAATGTTTGTTTAATGAGTCCAAAGATAGAAAACTTGAAGGTTTTTCATGATTATAGAGTTTGGAAAAACACTTAAAAGAGAACTCTCTCAATTCCTTTTTCATAAAGTAGTCTGATGAGACCGAAAAAGAGATAAATTATCGCCCAACAGACGCTTTCTTCAAATACTTTATCGAGAGTGAAAATAGCAAGGTCGCTCGACAATATTTTCATGTTTAGAGAGTCTAAAAAGAGCTTAAAGAGGACTCCAGAGGGGTTCCTTTTTCGTATAACCTTGTTGAGCCCAAAAAAGTGATAAAAGTATGCTCGATCGTGTTCTCATGTATTTTCGAGCATGAGAACGGACAAAGACCCAGCTCGAGGTTTTATACAAAAACCATAAAAAACAATCAAAACATGCGATGGAAAAAGAAAAATTATGTCCGCATCCCTGTATATGAACATCAGAGTCGTTACACCTGCAAAAGATACACTCAAAAGGGTATTAGGGTTTAGGTTTTAATAAATAAACAATTATTAAAAATTAAATAGCATGGTAAAAGGAAATATAAAGAAATAAAACTCTTTTTACCATATCATTTTCACTTTTCACTATTTGAGCCCAAAAACCCCTCTTTTACCCTCGAAATTCGGCGTTAGATTGCGGGAGTTACAAGCATCCATTCGATGAGCCGTCAGTGACAGTGAGGTAGGCTCTTTGTCCTCTACTCTTTCATGGTTTTATTTTTCATTTTCATTGGTAAAAACTAATTTTTGAGTTGGTTTTGTGAGCCATACTTGCACTCAGCCATTCTCGCAGGTGGGCTACAAGGGACCTGCGAGAATGGGTCATTCTCATAGGTGAGCCCACAACAGCCTGCAAGGTTCTCAAACTGTGCTTAAAGGGTACCTGCGAGAACCACAAAGTACAAATTTTTTTTAAAGTTTTGCTCAATGAAAGAAAACCAAATTGTGAGTAGAGTTATTAACTTATTAATCTTCTTTTTGTGCTTCTTATGCAGGTATTTGGCCATCAAAATGGTTTTGGAATGGTGTGAAAGGGAGCATGAAGAAGACAATGCCATTGCCAGAAATCATCCGCCCACTATTGCTGCTTTGAGGAACTATGGACTTCTAAAGTAATTTCGTATCCCAGGCATGAGGGCCCAAGTTAGGTTATTAGAGTACCTTGTGCATATGTGGGATCTTGATCAACAGGTATTACATGTAGGGGTCCACACATTGTCCTTAGATATTGAGGAAATTTAATTCTTGACTGGACTATCACGGCGTGGGTACCACGTGAGCCTGACTGGTAGCAGAGGTGGTGGGCTCCCCATGAGTGAGTACTGCCATTTACACTGTGTTCCCAAGGCAGAGAGGAAGAAAGGAAAAGTAGTTGTTTGGGGAGTACATGATTTGACCCTCCGTACTATCTTGTTCACCATAGCTCAAATGGATGGGAGTTCTGCTCCTCACATGGCTCTACAGAGTTACTTCCAGTATGCCATAGAGTGTACTGAACCTTGGGTTTTTAACTGGGTAGATGCAGTGCTTCGTAGTATGAAAAAGCAGTTGACTAAATGCAGACGAGGAAACCTGAAGAAATTTGGGTACAGATCTTTGTTAGTGTTCTTCTTTCTCGAGTGGGTTCCATTACTGAGGCTATAGGTTGAGTGGAATTTACCGACTCCCAGGGATCCAAGAATGCTAAGATGGTGTCGGCTCATGGCCCGGCACGTAGCTGGACCAATCATCAAGTATGATGATACCTTCTTCAATTGGCTGCGACCACAGATGTTGATGGTCGACGATTATGCTTATGCCGGGTTGGATTTCCGAGGAGATCTAGACTTAGTCCTGTCGGAGGATGCTCAGTGGGGGGAACTTGGTAAGAAGTACACATTTTTTCCTTTTTAAATGTTTTTGTGAATTTTTATCATATGCAAATGTTTTTTATATGTTTGTTCAAAGACTAAATACAAAATTCGTTTTTGATGACATAGATGTGGGACCTTACCGACCTCTTGGTACTTCTCCTATTTAGCGGAGAGGAGAGGTAGCTCCAGTGCCACAATGGGAAGCTAGGGATTATCAAGAAGTGGAACAAAACCTAGAGGGTTTGACAACAGATATTCCAGACATGCCTCTTGGAGAGGTTCCACGACGCGACCAGCGTCATATAGTAGGAGTGTCAAAGTCCATGAGTCGACTACTCTATAGAGTTTCTCGGGAAGTCATGTTTTACCGTGAACGTCATCCATGACGTCACTTTGTAGAAGCTATGAGCTTCAGATTTTGACATTTTGGTCTTCGGACAAAACGTTTTTGTAAAAAAATCTTTTGATCGTTATATATACAGACGACTTCTGTCGGTTTATCTTATGCTGTGTGAACATTGATGTGATTGATTTATAAATGATCCAAATGTTTGTCTAATACATAGTTAGCCAATGCATCAATTAATGTATTTAGACATCTAGGAATATGTTGATATTCAATATAATCAAAATAACGTTCCAAGAGGAAAATTCGCAAATACACCCGTAACAAAGTAGGACTTCGAATAGTATAGACATTACTTAATTGTAGTACTACAAGTTGTGAATCAAGTCGCACAACCAAATGACGGATTCCAAGCGAGATAACATCAACCAATAATTCAATAATGATGCTAAACTCTGCAATATTGTTGGTCACATGGCCGAGACACACACCTTGTAAGGAGACAAGTTCGTTTGTAGGGGCGTAAATTTCCCATGCAGTGGAAGCAAGGTTTTGAGTACTATCGCTAGCTGGTATTGCCCATGCAGCGGAAGGAAGGTTCATGTACTACGGCTAGCGCCATCAGCGAAGCCAATATAGGGTAGCGAAGATTCCGACATCTGGAAATCAAACACAACGTCACATAAGGGCAGAGACCAGATAACGACAAAATCAAGCTATAGTAACACACAAGAAGTATGATACAATACAAATACAAGTACTCATGCACAGGTGATTTTATGCATAGTGCTTCTTCAAGTACAACCCATTCCTAGGTTCACTCAAAGGGATACCATCGTAATCTACCAACTCATAAGATCTTTTTTCCAAAACTCGTCGAACGATATAAGGACCTCTCCACATGGCTTTGAATTTTCCATCTCCTAACATATCTCGATCTTGTTCATAGAGGAGAACAATATCTCCTTTGGAGAAAACACGAGGCTTGACACATTTTTTCTGAGCTTCTATGACTAAGGTGGCATCGCATCGAGTTTTTCCTAATCGCATAAGATACAATAGACGTTCTTCCTGAGCAGAAGTGTTTGGTAGGAGTTCAACAACTAGTTTTAAAGAGGGTATCTCTCATTCAATCGGGAGAATGGCTTCCAAACCATAGACTAACCGGAAAGGTGTAAACCCAGTAGCGGACTTGATGGATGTCCGGTAAGCCCACAATGCCGAAAAAAACATTGTGTGCCAACTTGTTTTTTGAATCCCTATCATTCGTTGGAGCATAGTTATAAGACATTTGTTAATTGCTTCGACTTGGCTGTTGGCTTGTGGGTAATAGGGCATTGAGTTTTCATGGCGAAGACCCAAATTTTCAGTAAGTTTGGACATCATGAAGTTTTGAAAGTGGCTACCGTGATCAGTGATGATAGCTTGGGGAACTCCAAAACAAGCTATGATGTGATTAAAAATGAATAATGCTATGGTCTTTCCAGTGTTGTCAAATATCGGCATCACCTCGACCCATTTTGTAAAGTAATCGACGGCTACAATGATGTACCCATGCCCCCCGGCCGAGTGGGGGTGACATGTCATGAAATCCATGCCCCATTTCACAAAGGGACCAAAGGAGACCACATGGTGAATAGGAGCGGGATGTGACCGTATCTTTTTATTATAGGTCTGGCAAGCATGGCATTTTTGAACGGCGATTATGCAGTCGTTAAATAAAGAAGGCCAAAAATACCATACTCGTAAGATCTTCAGGGCAGTAGCATACCCAGACATATGACCAACACAGGCTCCAGAATGGCAGTCATTCAGAGCTTTCTTGGCTTCGTCGAACATTAGGCAACGTCGAAAAACAAAGTCAATCCCCCGATGATAAAGAGTATCTCCGAGGATAATATATTGACGATCTTGGTATCGTATTCGACGTCGCTCAGTACTGGAAAAAGTTGGTAGGAAAGCCCGGGTTTGGAGATATATAATGATATCACCATACCAAAGATCATCAGTGGTAATAAGGAAAGGATATTCATCGGGTAATGAATCAGCTGCTACATTTTCCGTTTCAGAATAGGGAAAGTCGCATATCAACTCAAAAAATACTAAGGACTTATTGGACTTGGCACGTTCGAATTCCAAGTCAAACTCCTGGAGTATCACAATCCATTTGGAGTATTTTCCCCCTAGAAATTGACGTGTGAGAATGTGTTGCATAGGATTGCAGTTAGAAATCACTATAGTCTTGCGTGAGAGGATATAGTGCCGGGAGCGTTTGACGGCTTGGATGACAGCCAAGGCCAGTTTCTCGACATGTAAATACTTGATTTCAGTAGGTGTTAAACTCCGACTCAAGTAATAAATAACATGTTCATCATTAGCATCATCCTCTTGGACGATAACCATGCCAATGGTGTAATCTGAGGCAACGAGGTAGAGGAAATAATCACAACTGTAATCAGGGGGAAAGAGAAGCAGAGCACGTGTTAGGGATAATTTTAAAGCTTCGAAAGCATTGTTGGCAATGGTATCCCAGACGAACTCTGAACCCTTTTTTAAGAGCCGTGTAAATCCACGAGTTATCTCAGCGTAATTTGGGATAATATGACGAAGAAATTTTGCTTTCCCCTGCAAACTTTGTAACTGGAAAAGTGTAGAAGGAGGAGGGATATTAAGAATCACCTCAACCTTTAAAGGATCCACCCGGATCTCTTGACGGGAAACGATAAAACCTAGAAGTCGACCGGATTCCACGCAGAAAATGCACTTATGAGGATTCAAACGTATATGATAGAATTGACAGCGGACGAAAATGGCTCAGAGGTGGGTTGGGTGATCGACTTGACACATTGAATGAGCGGGTAAATCGTCCATATATGGTTGAACGATGTGCCTAATATCATGGAAAGCATAAGACATATCGCGTTGAAACGTTGCGCCAGCATTCTTGAGACCGAAAGAAAGTTTCCGATAGGAAAAAGTGCCCCAAGGACAAATAAAAGCAGTCTTATGTTGATCCTTGGGAGCAATGTTGATTTGATTATACCCGGAGAAACCATCCATAAGAGAGAATATTTATCTTCTTGTGCAATCGTCAACAATCTGATCGATGAAAGGGGTAGGAAAGTTGTCTTTGGGATAAGCTTTGTTGATATCCCTATAATCAACACATACATGAATTGTGCCTTGTTTCTTGTTGATTGGGACAAGATTGGAAACCCAGTCAGTGAGAGCCATTGGATAAATAAAGCCAGCTTTAAGAAATTTCTCGACTTCGAGCTTGATAGCCGCCGCTTTACGTGGGTGAACTGGATGAAGACGTTGCCGGACGGGTTTAGTGTTGGGGTATGTCTTGATCTCATGTATCACAATCGCAGGGTCGATACCCGACATTTCTTCATAGCTCCAGGCGAAGATGTCACGAAACTCTCTGAAAAGGGATGTGTAGGTGACAATTTCGTTAGAAGAACACGAAGCTTCGATATGGACATTTTCGACGATTCCAAGTTTGACGGATATGTCGAGGGGAATAGTGGGTGAGATATTGCTTAAGTTCCCTTTGGAAAACACATCGTGTGTGTACCCGAGAACGGTGGATATGAAAACAACGGTCGATGGGGTCGAAATCCATTGGTAGTTCTCAATGGTATGTTGCTCCAGAAAGAGGATGGATCGATGGTGTCCATTGTCGCAAGGGGTGTCCTCCATGACATACATGGTCATCTTGTTAGTGGGAAAAATAACACGGAAAGGATTTGGAGATAACTCACCAAGAGAGGGGGTAAAAGGCGTTGCCGATTGAATGGCCTGATAGGCGGATTCGATCGGACTTAATGGCATTTCGTCGCCATAACGAAGATAATCTCCAAGGTCAGGTATTATCTAGGGGTCATGAGACACAACAAGTTCTTGAATCGAGGTGGAGATCATGTTAATTGAAGCAACGGACAATCATAGGACATCAGGTGGTGGAATGGGGAAAGTATCCATTAACGAAGAGTCCTTGAGAAGGCCTACACCGACGTTCTCATAACCCGGTGGGGTTTTAGCGATGAACGCTACATTTCCATTACAGGTATCGAAATTAAAGAAGGCTAATTGGTCGACAATGAAAACCTTCCCTTGATGGGGGAAACGTACCACACAGAAAAGGGTTGACACAACTGCACGCATGGAATCGATCCAGCTGCAGCCAAGCAGAAGATTGTAATCAAGGGGAGCGTCGAAGGCTTCCACTTCAACTTGGACCATTTTGCCTTCTAATGTGATGGGCAACAAAGGAAGGACATCGTAGGGCTTAAAACTGAAGCCATTGAAGGCTTTTAGAGTGTTTTGGGATTCGTTCAAAGGGGGAGAGCCAATGGATTTCCAACAAGTAAGATACATGACACATGTCGAGGCACCCTCGTTGATAACAGTTCGACATATGTTTTTGTCAGAGACAATCACTTGGATCTGGAACGCAAGTTGAGGGAGTAACCTTGGAATGTGATCTTCCAAGTCAAAGATTATTAAATTCGTATCCGTCGGGTCAATACCACCGATAGCTTTCAATAGTGCCTTCCGTTGTGTAGGACAACTTTGAAGGACTTCGAGGGCTGACATCGCAGAAGGTGCTTGGGCTAGATCTTCAACAATGTTATAGTTTTGGGCATCATGAGCATAAGGATTGAAAGCCGATTTCCAAACAACGCCCTTTGGGGGGGGTCGAAGAACTGTGTCGAGGCTAGATCGTTCGAGATGAAGAGGACTGTTGGTAGGTGGAGTCGTGGGAGAGGGTTGTACCGAGGAAGGAGGTAGATCATCAACCTTCTTTTTAGAGAGAGAATAATCTTTGGCTCAAGTAGTGAGTGCAACATCGCTTTGCTTTGACTCGCTAGTACACATCAATACATAAGACGTAGTAGAAGATGAGGGTTGGTCATGAATGACCAACTGTGCCTGTTGTTGATATGGGAAGGGTTGGGACAAAACGGTCGGAGCAGGTGGTTTTGGAGCTCCTTGAAGGAACTTAGTGACCTCAGCATGTCGTGGAAAATCCTTTGTGTAGTGATCATCACCACAGATAAGACAAGGGTATCGTGGTTTGCACTTATCCTGATCGTCAACAGGGGTAGTTTGGTTTGCTCTGCTTGAGAAGTATTTTTTCCCTCCTTATTCTTACCCCTTCCCTTTTTAGATTTGTTTTTACCGACTGGGGTAGATTGAACTGCATTTACTTCAGAAGTCTTGCCGGTGGGAGGGGCAGGAGACAGAGCATTTTGAACATTAGAAGAAGCAAGTTTGGGGTTTGTGCTTGAGGCAAAATGTGGTTGGGCCTAGAAAGTGCCAATCACACCATCAGTTGCATGCGAAGCAGCTAGAGTATTTGAAGTGGTTGAAGTGGAAGGATGAGGTAAGTCAGGTAGTAAATCATAAAGGGTTCCCGTTTGTGAATAAACGAGGTCAAGGTATTGAGCACGACTTATAGTCTACTATTCAGTGACTACTCCACCCATGGAAATGTCACGACCGATGTCATTCACAAATGATTTTGTGAACCATTCTGCCAGCAACTGATCAGGGAGTTCGAGTTTAATGAGACATCATCACCATCACCACTCATGAATGTGATCGGATATATGAGTGACCTTGTTATGTTTGAAGGAAGTCAAAATCTCGGTCCCCTTGTCATAACGGATCGGTAACTGGTAGTGTGTGAGGAAATCCATAGCTAGGGCGTTGAAGTTAGAGAAGAAACCTCGTGGCAATTCTATATACTACTTCACAGCAGAACCTATGAGGGTTCGTTGAAAAAGACGTAAACGAATAGAGTCATCCATCAACGAGTTGGATGAGCACCAAAGGTGAAAAGTCATAACGTGATTGTTCGGGTCCTCTCTCACTTTGCCATCGAATTTAGGAATGTCCGATGGAAGCTTGGCTGGTATAACAGGCCATTGGGGAAAGTGACGAATTGGATCATTTAAAATCCTTGACAAATCCGGAAGATCCAAAGTGGAGATAAAGGGTAACTGCCGATTCACCTGCGGGTACTGGTGGCTTTGGGGAGGAAGCCCTATTGGCAAACCAGTAGGACCATAAGCAGTCTGCATATAATGTGAAGACCTAGGCAGATTTGGTGGTGGTTGGAGAGGATAGTAGCTCATGGGATTGTATCCTAGAACAAGAACGCGAGTTTGAGCAGTCAAGCCCCAAATAGGATTGAACGAACCTGGATAGGGTTGGCCTAGACTAGGGGGTATTACGGATGCAGCTGGAAACTGCTGACCCCTAGTCGATTGAGGAGGATGTTGTATCAACTAATTCCAATATTGGGCCAAGGATGGAGGTATGTTTTGTCCAAAAGGTGGGTTCGGTCCTCCTATCGAAGGTGGTGTTCCAATTGGGGGCAGTGTTCCAACTGGGGGTTGTGTTCCAATTGGGATTTGCGTTCCAATAGGAATTTTCCCACTGAGAGGGGGTTGAGTCATACCACCTTGGTGAAAATGTCCACCGACGGGAATCTGGTAAGTTGGAGTGAATGACGAAATAGTGCCACTAGGATTAAGACTGCCAGTAGAAGATGAGGAAGGTCCTCCAAAAGGAAATTGAGGGAGTGTCGGAATAAAACTAGGAAGAGAGTGCCTAGAAGAAGAAGGACCACCGGGAGAGCCGGATGGGGTTTTCACAGGAGTGGGAATGGAAGCATTCAATGCATGGTATCCATGTGGTAGTGTCATAGTGATGTTGGGTGTTCGTGATGTGCTGATGGGAGCGAGACTAACCGAAGTAAACCTGGTTGGAACACTTGTAGTATCTGTGTGATGGGCCATTTCGATAGGGATAGTAAAGTGATAGGTGGTAGTAAACGGTACTGTCTCTGGACTAGAGATTTCGGAAATCACAGGTGGGGTGATTTCAGAAATCACAGGTGAACCTGGACCAAAAATGTCCCGTCAAAAAACACCTGTAGACCAAAAAATATCTTGGCCTTCTATGCTGGGAAAGGGTCCAACTGGTGATCCAGAATATGTAACAACTAAGTCTCTGGAAGAATTCAGTCGCATAAACGGTCACTCAGAATCAGGGTGAAGCTGGAAGTCCTCTCGAGTGTTGGTGATTCAGAAATGTTCGAGAGAGTCATTTCGTTCCACTTGTGTGGTGGTGACGACTGGGACTTCACCTTGCCGAGGAGAGCCCTCAGGTGTACTTGTAGGCAAGGGTTGAGAACCTTCCAGATGCTCTAGAGATAAACCTTGCATTCTACATGAACGACGTGGAGGAGCTATTGTAATCGAGTGACAAACTTCATGAAGAAAATATTATGGTCAACTTTGGTAAACAAACAACACGCGGTAGTAAACAAAATCTAGGAAGCAACACCAAGCAAACAAGAACTTCTAATTCCAAAGCCACTAGTTGGTGATGAAATCCAACGTCGCAACAACGAGATGAGAAGGTGCTAGGCTAGGATGGAAAAGTTACGCTGATGACCTACTTAACAGACTTACACCCTGGTGCAAGCTCCCACACATAATCGTGGGTATACCCTCCAAGGAGTCCGAGTGAGTTTGGTCAACATCGATTCTAGGTACCGTGAAGACTTTCCCCTTCACAGTCACCTCGTGTAAGAACCTAGAAAGATAGGCCACTAAGGTTACCACTGACAATAATAAAGCCTGGGGGGACAGTCGACAGTCCGATCCACACGCAAGGGCAGGGTATCTATCCTGAAATCAACTCAAAAGGCTTCCACTCATCATTGTGGGTATACCTCCGAGTGATCCCTGTAATACGTGCAATCTCTACACCGATATCAACAAAGTAGGGTGAGTAACTCTGCCAATATCAATGCGACCTCATGTTTGACCCTTGTGTGAGCAGGGCTTCCCAGGACAAGATGTTGCAAATAGAATTTAATCACTCCTTAACACAAGATGCTATTGTGTGTTTTGTGCTTTGGAGAGTGTATCTCTGTTCCTACTCCAAAGCGCTAGCCTAGCTAAATGTTGGTGGAATAGAGCCCTATAAAAGAGTTACTAGTTAAATTTTATGATTGCACAATGTTATTAGGGGCTGTTGTTACTCAAAGGAAGTGGAGATGAAACTGATGTTGTATAAGATTCTGACCCAATGATGCATGGATAAGAATGAAATATAGCAATTTTCGTTCAATGAATCCTATGTATGGGAGGGAAAGAGATGTTTTCTGGATCAAACTTGAACTACAAGACACAATTTCCTTTAAAATGTAATCGCAACAAATCACGCAAGAATAACAACTCTCTATTGTTTCTTTTTCAATAACTTCAACAATTTATGTTCAATGTTTTCGAAAACGAAAATGCTTTTGAAAGAAAAACTTTGTTCACTTTTCAAAAAGGACCTACACCTGGATGGTGAGAGTGCAGAAAATAAAAAACCAATGAACAAGCAATAGATAAAAACCCAAAACACTCTTTCAATGGAAACAAAAATAAAAAGCAAACCAAACTTGTCTTTTCAATTGCATGAGCAAAGTGAGTTTTCAAACAATGAGCAAATGATAAAGACGAAGAAGCTTAGCTTTCAACCGATCACCGGTCCTTAACCAATCAAGCACACTCAGATTCCAAAATCAGAGAGTATATCTTTGCAGAGAAAAGTCAAGAAATGAAAGTCAAGACAAAAGTGACAGGAAGAGCCTTTGAAATGCTAAGACTGTTCGTGCACAAAAACGAAGACAAGAAAAACATCAACCAATGGTCCAAGAAACTCTTTTGAGGACCTAAACTGATCTGGGCAGTTGAAGATGCAAAAACTCAAATCCAAAATTTTGAAAAACAGGGTTCACAGGCTGAGAGTGTTACAGAGTGCGAGAATAGGTGATTCTCACAGGTGAGCTTTGAGCAGATTGCGAGAACCTCACACTGAACCTAAAGGCAGGGTGCAAACTCAGTATGTTCTCGCAGGCCACTGTGGAGTGCAGTGTGAGAATGTCTGAAACTAGTCAAATTTTTGGAAAAAGACACAAAATTTGAAAAGGTCTCTGGACCCAGAGGGTCTATCAGGGTATCCCAAAGACTCAAAGATTGATATGAAAGGAGAAAGGTAGGGTAAGAGCAAATGGCCAAGGAAAATTACCAAAAACCACAAAGAAATGGGGATATCTCCCCAGTGGAGTCACCAATTTTGTTATCGGACTAATCGATAGGTGCAGACACTAACAGATCTCCCTAGATCCACCTGGATCTAGAACAAAACAGGATGGGACATGACTCTTTCCCTAAATTTTGACCATCGAACTAGCTAGAAGGGAGGAACAAATAACATACCTTTGTATCTCTTCCTAGGGTCTCTGTTTCTCCCGCTTGGCTTTGGTGCTCTCGTGAGGTCAAGACCAAGACAACACAAACCAACCAAAGTGAAGATAGCAAAATTTATTTGACTGTCAACTTATGTGTATGATCAAGGAATTACACAATAAAGTGAGAATATCTTTATGGGAAAGGGAAATGCCACTGTATCACATTAATTGAAAGTAGAACATTACAACCTGATCTCCTTGATGTCGCAAGCTCCCTTTCAGTGGCTCTTGTCTCCAACACACACACTTGCTCAATCCTTGTATGAAGAATATCAAATCCTCTTGATAGACTTGCTAGAGTCTCCAAGCTCCTGTTCAAGCTAAGTCCTTCACACAATTCTTTTCACCAATTCTCCAATGAATCTTGCTTAACCTTTTCCATGAGAATTCCCTCAATATATAGGAGAGAATGAGATGGTTACTTGGATAAAAATGATCCCACAATATCAGGGAATCCAGTACAAGGATAACCATTCGAATGCCAACCCCTTCTTCTAGAAGATTCCCTTCTAGAACCATAAAAAATTCATCTTTTTCCATGCTTTAGAACAAGTTTTCACCCTAGCTATGTAGCACAGTGCGAGAAGTTCGCACCCTAGCTTAAGGCAGCCTCCAAGAATGGGTCATTCTCGCACCCTGGTATACTAGCAGCCTGTGAACCCTCTTCAAAAGTAAGTTTTCTGGGAAGAGATGAATGTAACTTTTCTTAGGAGAAAGTTCTTATGAGGAGCCTGAATTCACCATCATCAATGCACCATCATGATGACCAAAATCATGGGTAACAGGGAGAATATCCTAGACTAAGGGACCTTCAACATATCCAAATAAACTTAGGAAAATAAAATAAAAAGAAAATCCTAGGTGTGTGTAATATCTCCAACTCTCCAAAGTGATTGACGATTGAGATTAGATCTCACCTCACTTGATATCAATGGCTAAGATTCATTTAATTAAATAATGTTAATAACCTTATCATTTCATTAAATTAAACTCACTTTAATTATAAAAAAATTTACTTTAATAATTCATCTAATTAAATTAAATTACTAAGGTTGAATGCTTTGGACGACTTCCACATGTCTGGACACTTAGACATTTGCAAAAGTACCTATATGATGCTACAAACATCAACACTCCCTCTTAGCGAGGAAGGTACTTATGGAAAATCCACGTAGAACTGTTTTCCTCTCTGGTCTTGCCACAATGTCCCACACATCATCTTGTACTGTGGAATCCCTCCAAACGTGTTAGTTTGCTGCTTCCTAAACACTGGAAGACTCATAATCAATGATGCTACTCATTATCACCACAAAGTTTGGAAACTTCTTTGGAGGCATGTTCTCCTTGAATATACTCCTAGGGGCATTAACATACTCCTGTGCATCCCTTAATGTATACATGAACCACCTGGGTCTCTGGAAAAAACTAGAAGGGGATAACACCTCCTCCACATATGAAGGTTGAATCCTCATACTGGAAGTCTCTGAACATTGTTCTCCCTTCGGAGTCACTTGCTCCTCGTCCTTTGACATTGACCTCAGTCCACACACATATGAATGTATAAGATCTGATATCCCCTTTGACGTACTCTCACTTCTTAGAAAATAATCTTTGGAATTCTTTCCAAGTGCACACCCTATGAACAGGCCCTACTAATCAACACTGAAATTTGGGATACTAGTGACAATATCCCTCAAAATTGAAAACACCCTATAATGCATGTGTCCCATCCTCCTGTGCCATAACTCACTTAGGTTGTCACTGTCATGTACCTAGGTTTGAATAGGCTTACCCTGCAACCTATATAAATTTCCCTCTTTAACCCCAATTCTCACTATTGTCTCATGGATATATCCCTTTGGACATATGAATACTTTCCTTTCTTGAACATGACAGTAAAACCCATGTTCTCCATAAATGAGACTAAGAAAAAATTCTTCTTCGGTCCTCGTACATATAACACATCCTGGGATTCCAACGAATCACTTGACTCAACTTGGAACAAGATAGTTCCCTCATCCTTCACTGCATACTTAGAATCATTACCAAGCTCCACATGGATCCCTGAGTCCTTCTCCATCATATTGTTGAAAATGTCTCATGCTTCTATCATATTTTATTCCCACTGAGAAAAGAAAAATACAATGAACACCTGCAACCTAGAAACTTTTCCTCTATTGTACGACCCTATAATGGAGACATGTATGGTCTGTATGCACCCTGTACAACCTACATAATGCATATGTATGTGTTTGTATATTATGCATTGCAAATATGTACGTGGCCCTGAATTCTTGTACAACACATATGTACGCATCCTAGACCACTTTTCCAATGTATAAGTATGTGCCTTGAACTAATTGTCCACTGCATACAACGCTTCTCTGGATTTGTACAGCCCGATCTGCAGTTGTACCTACTATTGATATTCTACTTAGATATATCCTTGTTATTAGATTTTTCTTTTGTTTCCCAATAGCTTCTCTTCTCCCTTAGATTGAAATGATCTCTAGGTGAAATTTATTCTTCACCCTGCTAAGATCTACTGAAGAAAAGGTCCTTCTTTGCTCTCTCTATGAGTCACTGACTCCAAATAGATATTGACCCTTGAGATGATCTTTGGATAAAAGTAATTATTCACCCTTGTTGAGATACTCTTGATTCATAGTCCTTCATGTCTCAAGCACTCAATGAACTTCAATGCTAGTTTATACATCTGTAAAGAAATCCTTATAGATCTGATAGATCTGTTTTCATAAACTACTATGTATCTGAAATTGGTCTCCCTCCCAAAGTGCAAGCTCCAATACCATGTTGAAAAATCTCAATATCCCCAACACCTATATAAATTACTACCTTGTGATTTTCCTTGCTGATAAATAAGTTACATCATGTAGAATAAAATATACTAGCTGGAAATAAAGATAGTAGAAGCAAAATTGGAAACCAAAATTCACATAACACACATAAATTCTTCCCAAAATCAGTTTTTCATTAAATAATGACTCCAATCTTACAAGGGATCCCTTACTGGGAAAATGGCCCACTGAAGAAAAATACAAGTTACAACAAATTTGGAAACTCTGGACCTAAGGAAACCCTCTGTTGATCTGTCCCTGGATGACCTTGTACAAACTACACACACCCTGTCTAGTTTGTGTAACGCTTATGTACACACCCAATCAGTCTTTCATGCATGTACATACACACCCTTGCAATATATCCTACATGTGCGTACGCACCCTGTATGATCTGTATGACATGTACATATGCACCAAGTATGACATGAATGATGCACACACACACACGCCCAATACTACGTGTACATCGTTTCTTCATAGATATGTACATCTTGTACCTACAATTGTATTTGTTACTATTGGTGGACTACCCATAAATCTATCCTTTAATTTTTGGTTGCTAGGTTTTCTCCTCTTGCTACACCTTTGTACTTTCCTCCTTTGGACTTGATCTCTAGATGAAATTCCTTCTTCACCTTTGATGAGATCCCCTTGAATCACAATCCTTCATGACTCAATAACTTGTGAAAAAGTCCTTCTTTTCTGTTAAGTGGATCAAGCACATGAGAAAAATTACTTATTTTCGCCTAAGTGGATCAAGCACATGAGAAAAGTCTTTCTTTTCTCCTATCTGCTCTTATTCATTTCTCCTTCACCTAGATTTTCTTTTATAATCTTGAGTTTTGACCGAATCAAACATAACCCTAGATCTCCAAAGTGATTGATGGGTGAGATTAGATATCACCTCACTTGAGATCAATGGCTAATATTAATTTAATTCACTAATGCTAATAACCTTAACATTTCATTAAATTAAACTCACTTTAATTATAAAAGAACTTTATTTTAATAATTCCTTTAATTAAAGTAATTTGCTAAGGTTGAAGGCTATGGACGACTTCCACACATCTAAACACTTAGACATGTGCGCAAGTATTTGTCTGATGCTACAAATATCAACAATTTGTTGGTGTTCCTCATATCCTATTGGGTAAAACTAGGATTTGATCATGTCCTTGAACACCTCCCAATCAATCACTCGTGACTCATTTCCTAGTCCCTTTCTTATTGCATCAGTCTCCCACCATGCCAAAGCATGTCCTTCAAGCTTCAACCAAGAAAAAACAATATTTTTTTTCCAGTTACTTAATGCACATTGAAGTATACTTCCATCTGTTGTAGCCATTGGTTTAGCTTAATAACATCCACTTCCCCAAAATATGGCTTGATGTCCACCTTGGCCTCTACACAGAATGATACTTTTATTTTACTATAGCTACATTCTACCATATCTTTCTCAGTCTTACACCATGTCTGTAATACCCCTAGGTTGAACCCCAACTCTCTCTCTCTCTCTCTCTCTCTCTNTATATATATACTAGTGAGTTGTTGGCATAAATTCTTGGATTTCGTTTTGCGCACACAACCCATAATGTGGGGATTGCGTGAGGATTGTGCATGAAAGACAAGATCACACACATTCTATAGTGTAGTGTGCACCTGAGTAAGTGTGCAAGGACAGTGCACCAAAGGAAGAGTGTGCACAATTTCGAAGTTTCATGCACACTGAATTAAGCATGAAATTTTGGGGCCATAGAGCCTTTGTATATATGTTTGTGTTTTGAGGCCAGAGAACCTGTGTGGTTATTAGGCTAGTGATCTTGGATGAAAACGAGAAGTGCTCATGTATTGTAAATGTAATCACCCTCAATTTGTTAATATAATCACATCACTGCACGAAAACTCAACTCAGACGTAAAGAGACAAGGGGACTAAAGTCCATGGAAAAAGGTAAAAGGGGGATCTTAAGTCAAGGGAATATTTTATTAATATTTCCAAAAGTTTAATTTATGGATATTTATTTATCCTAAGTTTTCAAGGGATGGGAGTGAGTCACCAAGTGGCTAAAAGCTATTTCTTAAGGTGACAGGTGTCAAAATCTAGTCTTGAAGGTGACAAGAGTCTAGTTATGACCATGTGAATATATTATTGAGCCTTAGTGTATTTTAGGGGGGATTATCCATCCTTGTTTTGGGGAAAGGGGTACATGGATACACATCAAGGGCTCCATCTGGACTACCATATTAACTCCATTCAACCATCCATCTTTGTTTGTGATTTTTACTTGATACTTCCATCATTATCTGTAAGCATTTCTCTCTAGGTGAGAGATTTGCAGTGTTGAAGAAGTGGTTTGTCAGGCCTGTGTGTCGACGAAGATGGTTTTCAGGCCCGTAAGCATTTCTCTCCAGGTGAGAGTTTTGTTGTTGAAGAGGCAGGTTGTCAGGCCCACGATATTCTCTCCAGGCGAGAGATTTATTGAGAATTTCTCCCTGGTGCATTGGGCATTAACTATAGGGCTCTGAGACTTCCTATCTGACTTGTTGTTGAAGCCCCGAAAGGGAAGTTGGGTAGTCGAAGGACTGTTGAGTAGAAAAGGGAAACACTTCCTGGGGTGGTATAGGCATGTGGGGAATGAGAGAACGTAAGCTAGCTGTAGTAGTTAGGCACCTTGGATCGAGCATTATGATGAATATCAGACCATAGTCTGGAATTAAGAACCCTTTTTCCCTATGGATTTAGGCCCCAGCTCAGGGGTGACCTATTGCTGAAATACTATGAGTGACATAGTCTATGGATGGGAGGAACATCTAAGTCTTGCACACCGTTGGTGGGTATTATAAAAGATGAGTGTCCCTCACATGTATGTTTTAATTATTGTGTATTAAAGTGATAATTTAAAATGGGTTATTTTCTTGTATGTTATTGTACATGAATATTGGTGGCTATTCTGTGTAATGGGGTACATATGATTATTGGATGACATTATGCATAATGTTGTTATATAGAAATATTATTTTTATTTTGTATAATGTTGTTGTACTTATAGAGTATGCAAGTAATATGTATTTTTATTAGTTAAATTTTGTGGTATGGTTACAAGATACCAAGGCAATGTATAAATCACAATGCACACAATGAAGCAGTCCACACACACAAAGGTGATAAATTCAGTGTGCAATTTCAGATTGATTGTGTGCACAGTAGTATGATGGGTGCAAAGTGACTATGTGCACAACAATATATATAGATGCTCTGAAGGGCTAAGTGTGCAGTAGATTTTGACATTTAATTTTGCTGCTATAATTATATTGACACAAATATGCTCGTGGAGTGAGAACCAGTTTGGGTCTGGGTGTTATACCTTAAAGTTGTGCGCAAATATTATGGTCTACTTGCAATAGGGTGCGTTATAAGTAGTATCCCCACACTAATATTTTTAAGTATCATTGTTTGGTAGTGAGCTTGGGATGCTACAAAGAATATAAGGGATTATGATAAGGAGTAGCACACTTAGCCTGGGAGGTTGGGGACGTTACAAAGTGGTTTCAGAGAATTTTGCGAGTGTTGGTAACTAGGAACGTTACAAAGTGGTATCAGAGCTATTGGTTCAACACTGGACTTGTATGGGCTAGAGACCAACATGAAATGGTCGTGCACACTAAGTATGGGTGCTGCACAGGGTAGAGTTTATTGTGCATGGAAAACTATCGGTGTGTATTGCAGAGCTATGATGCGCAATATATATATATATATATATATATATATATATATATATTGATGTGTAGGTGTGCGCACTAGAATTTGGGATGTTAAAATTATCCAAGGAAAAAGACAAAGAAAGGATTCTGACAAGTTGTGCATAAATTTCATAAAATCATTGCATTGAATAAGTCTAACATATCTTGTTGTCTACACATTTTGCAGAATTAACAATAATAAATTCGGGACAAAATTAGTGTAGAGATTAAAAGCATGGAAGGTGCGCATAGAACCTACAATCAGGATGAATAAATGTGAAGGTTGTATGATGGTATGGGTATTGAAGGTACATAATATAATGGACATAGGAAAGGCTTAGAGGATAGCATGAACTTTTTAGAGACCATACAAAATTTTCAAAAAGACGTCGAAAGTTAAAAAGATGATAACAATAGGATTATGAAATCCATGGATGAGAAATATGGCTTCAACATCAAGTTGCTACAAAGCTTGGACATATTTGAGAAAAATATAGATAATGAGTCCATGTAAAGCAAATCAGGAAGACATAGGTCTCATGAGGAGGGAAGAAAAACAAGAAGTTTTGATAGACATCTCAATCACTTTCCAAGACATTCAACTAGGAGGGAATGCAATAGCTCAAGCCTGTCTCCTATCAGGAAGCATAAGAAGAAATATGGGGTAGATGAGATACAAGGTGAGATGAATAAGATTAAGCCTCCTAATTTTGATGTGGAGCATAAGAAAGATGAGGATGCAGAGACATGGTTGCTAGGTATGAAGAAATACTTCTAGTTGCATAATTACTCCTCGCAGGAAGAATGGAGAATTTCCATTTATCAACTCAAAGGGAAAGCATCAATGCGGTGGGATCAATTTGTGCAAGTGAAACACATTAATGTGAAGAAGGTTACTTGGAAGGAATTCAAGTGATATTTTGAAAATAAATATTTAACCAAACACTACTTTGATAGGAAAATGAAGGAGTTCTTTGAACTCAAGCTTGGGAGAATGACCATATACGAGTGAGAAAAGATATTTTTAGAATTGTTGAAATATGTTCCTTTTATGAGATGTCCATGGCATGTCCAATGGAAATGAATGGACTGCACACAAAATTTGATTTAAATATCATACCTTTGGGCCCGTATGATTTCCTCATTGGTATGGATTGATTGGACCAACATCAAGTTGTTATAGACTTTTATAATAAGGAATTTACTTGCTTGGTTGAGCAGGGAAATTGGAGAATGGTTCAAATCATTCCAAGAGTTGTGACTATCAGAGAAACTTCAGCCTTGAATTGAAGAAAAGCTACAGGAAGGGATGTCAAGTATTTGCAGAGCACATGGAGGAGGAACCTAAGTATAAAGTTCCAAGTGTTGAAGACTATGTAGTACTAAAATAATTTGACGATGTCCTTAAATAAATACCGAGGTTGCCACTGAAAAGATATATTGATTTCTCTATTCAAAATATGAAGAAGAGAATGAGAAACACTTGAGGATGGTGCTACAGGTATTGAGGGAGCATCAAGTGTATGCAAAGTTGATCAAGTGCTCATTTTACCAGTGATAGATTCATTACTTGGGTCATATCATATCAAGGGAAAGAATATTTTTGGATCCAAAAAAGATAAAGTCCATTGAAGAATGGCCAACACCAAGGTGAGGTCCTTCATGGGACTTGCAGGTTATTACAGAAGGTTTATTGAAGGTTTCTCAAAAATTGTGCACCCAATTACATCCTTGCAAAACAAAGGTATGTGATTTTAATGGACTCCAGATTGTGTAAGGCATTTTGAACACTTGAAGAGTTTGTTGACAAGTGTGCCAATTTTGAGAATTGTTGATATGGATGAAGACTTCATTGTATGTACAAATACTTGCAAAGAAGGACTTGGGGGAGTCCTTAGTCAAAATGGACATGTAGTATTCTACGATTCAAGGAATTTAAATGAACATGAGAGATTGTATGCCACTCATGATTTATAATTGTTAGCCATAAATCATGCCATGAGAATGTGGAGGCACTGTCTCATGGGAAAATTAGAACTGAGAACAAACCATTGTGGTATGAAATATTTATTTAGTCAACCAACTTTAAATGCCAGAAAAAGAAGATGGTTAGAGTTCCTTAATGAGTATGGATTTGATATCAAGCATATCTAAGGTAAAGAGAACAAGGTGTCTGATGCACTCGACAGGAAAGTGCATGAGATGCATGATACAACCATTAGCAGGTACCAAACAGATTTGAGAGACAAAATCATAGAAGTTGCAAAGTCAGATCAAAACTATGAGGAATTAAGAGAAAAATTACAACAAGGTATTTTGTAGTAGAAACTTGAAGAGTATGATCTCAAAGAGGATGGAATTCTCATGTTTAGGCAAAAAGTTTATGTGTTTGATTCACCAAAGTTGAAAAATATAATATTGAAATAATTGCATAACATGTCTTATGTTGGGCACCCTGGTTATCAAAAGACATTAGTAGATGTTAAGAAGAAATATTATTGGCACGTCATGAAGAATGAGGTGGCATAGTACATAGCCAAATGTCTGAAGTATAAAAAGGTCAAGGCTGAGCACATGCACCCAACTGGTATATTATAGCCATTTCCCATTCCTGAGTGGAAGTGGGAAGTTATAACGATGTATTTTATAACTAAGCTTCCCAAGTCATCTAAACAAAATGATTCCATCATGGTGGTAGTGGTTAAGATTACTAAAGCCGCCCATTTTGTTCCAGTGAAGTTAAATTACAAGGAAACTAATATTGTTGATATCTACATGAGAGAAATTTCTAAATTGCATGGTGTTCATAAGACAATTGTGTCTGACATTGATCCCAAATTCACTTCAAATTTTTGGAAGGGATTACTCAAAGGAATTGGGACAAGTCTGAACTTTAACACAACATATCACCCAAAATCAGATGTAAAAACAGAGTCGACAAATGAGGTAATATAATATATGCTAAGAATGTAAGTGATGGATAAACCATCAAAATGGGAATACCACTTGCACTTGGTAGAGTTTGATTATAACAATGGGTACCAAACATATTTAAATGAGTCAATTTGAATCACTATATGGTAGGAAGTGAAACACACTTGTGAGTTGGGATAATCCAATGTACAAAGTAGTGGTTGGGCGAGATCTACTCAAGTAAATGGAAGAACAAATGGTAAAAATAAAGAAAAATTTAAAAGTTTCCCAAGACAGATAGAAAATTTTTGTAGATAAAGGAAGAACTTACAAAGAATTTAAAGTGGGTGACCATGTGTTCTTAAAAGTACAAGCAATAAGAAGTTCCATGAAGTTGGGGAATTGATCTAAGATAGAAACACGTTATTGTGGACCATTTTAAATCCTAGAGAGGATTGGTCATGTCGCATATAAGTTGGATCTACCCACATCCTTTTGTATTCATAATGTATTCCATGTTTCCTTAGATGAGGGTTGGGGTAGAGGAAATATTAGAGAAATATATTATATGAAGGTGGGGGTGGGTTAAATATTAGAGAAATGTTATATAAGGGTTGGGGTGGGGGAAATATTAGAGAAATGTATAAATATGAGGGTGAGGGTGGGGGTGGGGGAAATATTAAAGAAATGTGGTAGGGGTGGAGGAAATATTAGAGAAATATATTATATGAGGGTGGGTGTGGGGGAAATATTATAGAAATGTATAAATATGATGGTGAGGGTGGGGGAAATATTAGATAAATGTATAATACATGTATCTAATATTCCCCCCACCCCGGGGGAAAGATTAGATAAATGTAATTATACATTTATCTAATCTTTCCCCTGTGGTGGGGGGAATATTAGATACATGTATTATACATTTCTATAATATTTCCCCC
>SNQJ01S0010365.1:59506-87727 GCA_010110895.2 Picea sitchensis | reverse complement strand
AGATAAATGTAATTATACATTTATCTAATCTTTCCCCCGGGGTGGGGGGAATATTAGATACATGTATTATACATTTCTCTAATATTTCCCCCACCCCCACCCTCATATACATTTCTCTAATATTTCCCGCACCCCCACCCTCATATATAAGAGGGTGGGGGTGGGGGAAATATTAGGAAATGTTAGAGAAATGTATAATATATTTCAATATAAGAGGGTGGGGGTGGGGGAAATATTATAGAAATGTATAATACATTTCTCTAATATTTTCCCCACCCTCATATATTAGAGAAATGTATTATATGGGGGTGGGGGAAATATTAGAGAAATGTATTATACATTTCTCTAATATGAGGGTGGGGGTGGAGTAAATATTAGAGAAATGTGTATTTCCCCCACCCTTATATATTAGAGAAATGTATATTCCCCCCACCCTCATATATTAGAGAAATGTATATTTCCCCCACCCTCATATATTAGAGAAATGTATTACATGAGGGTGGGGGTGGGGGAAATATTAGAGAAATGTATTACATGAGGGTGGGGGTGGGGGGTATATTAGAGAAGTGTATATACATTTCTCTAATATTTCCCCCACCCTCATATACATTTCTCTAATATTTCCTCCACTCCCACCCTCATATTATACATTTCTCTAATATTTCTCCAACCCCCACCCTCATATAATATTAGGGAAATGTGTAATACATTTCTCTAATATTTCCCCCACCCCCACCCTCATATATATGAGGGTGGGGGTTGGGGAATATTATATAAATGTATAATATGAGGGTGGGGGTGTGAGAAATATTAGAGAAATGTATAATACATTTCTCTAATATTTCCCCCACCCCCACTCTCATATATATGAGGGTGGCGGTGGGGGAAAAATTAGAGAAATGTATTATATGGGGGTGGGGGGAATATTAGAGAAATGTATAATACATTTCTCTAATATTTCCCCCACCCCCAGCCTCATATTAGAAAAATGTGTTATATGAGGGTGGGGGTGGGGGAAATATTATTTAAATGTACATTTCTCTAATATTTCCCCCACCCAAATACATTTCTCTAATATTTCTCGCACCTCCGCCCCCACCCTCATATACAGTTCTCTAATATTTCCCGCACCCCCACCCTCATATATAAGAGGATGGGGGTGGGGGAAATATTAGAGAAATGTATAATACATTTCTATAATATTTCCCCCATCCCCATTATACATTTCTATAATATTTCACCCACCCCCACCCTCACCCTCATATTATACATTTCTCTAATATTTCCCAAACCCCCACCCTCATATAATATTAGGGAAATGTATAACATGAGGGTGGGGGTGGGGGAAATACTATAGAAATGCATAATACATTTCTCTAATATTTCCCCCATCCCCATTATAAATTTCTCTAATATTCCCCCCACCCCCATATAATACATTTCTTTAATATTTCCCCCATTCCAATTATACATTTCTCTAATATTTCCCCCACCTCCACCCTCATATTATACATTTCTCTAATATTTCCCCAACCCCCACCCTCATATAATATTAGATAAATGTATAATACATTTCTCTAATATCCGCCCCACCCCCACCCTCATATTATACATTTCTCTAATATTGCCCCCATCCCCACCCTCATATTATACATTTCTCTAATATTTCCCCCACCCTCACCCTCATATATATATGGGTTGGGGTGGGGGAAATATTGGAGAAATGTATAATATGAGGGTGAGGGTGGGGGTGCGGGGAATATTAGAGAAATGTATTATAATTTTGTAATTGATGCTAATCATGTCATTGGTTGGAATGTGATTCACGTGGAGCAAGAGGGAAACTTCTGATTTCAACAAATGGACATATTAGATCGGAAATTCAAGACACTCTGGAATTTCACAGTAAGATTGGTAAAGGTCTAGTGGACATGTTATGGTCCTGAGGATGCAATATGGGAACATGAGGATGCTATGTGGTCAGAGTACCCACATATTTTTGAAGACTTGTGAAAGTTTTGTTTGTACATGTGTATGTAATGCATTGAATACATTGCATAAAGAAGGGGGAGTGGAATGTAATACCCCTAGGTCGAACCCCAACTATATATGTAAATATAAATGTATATATATAAGCTGGTGAGTTGTTGGCATCAAGTCTTGGATTCATTTTTATGTGCAAAACCCATAGTTTGGGGATTGCATGAGTATTGCGCATCAAAGACAAGAACACACACATTCCATAGTGTAGTGAACACCTGAGTAAGTGTGCGAGGGTGGTGCACCAAAGTAAGAGTACACACAATTCTAGAGTTTTGCACACACCGGATTAAGCACACGATTTTGGGGCCAGAGAACCTATGTGGTTATTAGGTTGGTTAGCATGGATGCAAAATGCTAGTGCACATGTATTGTAAATGTAATCACCCTCAAGTTGTTAATATAATCACATCACTGTGCACATACTCAAATCAAACGAAAAGATATGGGGGGACTAAACTCCATGGAAAAAGGGTGTTACAAGAAAAATCACTCTATGGCAAGGGGTAAACCACACCAAATAAAAATGACTGCATAAATCAAATCTAATCCAAAGTATGTTATATAGATGAAAATGCTAACAAGACAAGATAAAGAGCCTACCTCGTCTGAACATTCGAAGAATACCACCATTGAGCACTCGAATCAAAGCTTTATACCTGCAACTTGTCCTCAAAAACAATGATATGAAAGCGTCTGGTGATAATATATATTGTTAGCACATATAATAGCATAATCCATCAACATTCATAACAAATATGCCCATGGAATAACAATTCAAATATTTGCAAGATACTAATTGGATGAGAAAATAGTATTTCTATAAAAATATGATCAACATAAGTGTATGAATGACAAACTTCCATGTCGACACGTCTCAGAACTGAGAAACTAAGTCCCTTCCAGCTGGGCCTCCACCACTTCAATCCTCCACCAAAGGAAAGCTCATATAAGAGAGACAATGAGGTTCTCCATCAAAGAGGGAAGAGCTTGGGGGATGAACAATGTGTTCAGAATTCAAAGGATAAAGGGATGCTAACTCAATATGAAGTGAATAATTTATCCAAAGTAACTTTTCTCTCAAAAGTTACATTCTCTCCCTTTCCACGGTGTGGATATGGCCCATTTATAGCCTTCAAATGGAACTGAAGGGATGATTCAGAACATTTCCAGTATATGGAAGGTCAAGGATCATGGATCTCATGATGATGTGATATGGAAACCTGAGTGTTACCTAACACAGTTTTTAATTTTGAGCACAAAACCTAATGTACGCGGGTTGTAATGGTGCAACCTATGTATACACATTCCGTATAATTGTTAGGGCACATATATGTGGAAAAATATATTTTTTAGCTCTGGGAAGTGCAAAAGGGGACTTCAAGTCTGCATAGGGAAATGGAAAAGGCCTTCTAAGCAAGTTGCATGGGGTGAGGAAAATCTCACTATAACAGATGCCCCTAATGTATGAGGTCAGAGGAGTATATGCGATGCCCAAAATACATTATAATTCCCAGAAGTGGAGTAATGGAGACCCAACTAGACGAACTAGTTGCTCATAAGAATATTACAATCCATAATGACTTTGTACACATGGTTTCCAATTCGAATTACACTGCAGATCCATGTGGAAATATACCAAACAAATGTCCATGGCTATGAATATGCAATTCAAAGTAGATACATGCCATAGGCTGTCATAGTCACGAACAAGGCCCAGTGAAAACCAATCTCAAAATCAATATAAAGATATTTGTATACAATAGAGTAAAATATGATCTCCCATGATCATTGAAGTCATATAGGTACTGGTCCAATAAATGATAGCAACAACTCATGGAAGTTGCTACTATAAATTGATGTCTTCAAGTCTTCTACACGATTTGCCAAAGGTGCAAGTCTACATCATGTGAATAAAGGAGTTGAGGTTGAACACAATGAGACTTCATTTGATTACTGGTCATTGAGGTATACCGTTAACAAACATGAGACAACCTACCGATAATGAAAGTAGGTATCAAGGCACTGAGTACATTCTTACAAGTGTGAATAAAGGTGTTGAGGTCAAACACTTGAATAATACATCGATCAAGAGACATTGGTGTATTCCCAACTGTCGATGGTGGAAGAACCTTCCATTGATGACTGCAAGCCTTTAGGTACTTGTTGGCCCTTGACCAAGTTTTGACCACTTTTGGGACTTCGACAAGCTAGTCGAAGATGGAGCGCCCAGGCAGAGTTGAGACTGTAGGATCTCTGTTGTTTTGTGGACTTGTGGACCAAGCAAAGTGTTTACTAGGGTTTATGTAATGGGTTAGGGATGTCAGCCCATAGGTTTACCCATGATTAGGCCTTTTTGTAAATCTTTAAATAAGTAGTAGCTAAGCAATGTAGATGGCCATTGGCTTAATGCATAACTAGTTGGCTTTGCACAAGAATATGTTAAGACTTGCAGAGCTAAGTGCAAGCATTTTGTAAGTTTCTTTGTGAATAGATGTTATATGTAAGGCTATGTGCTACTAAGGAGTTGGCTTAGTGCCTTTACCTAATTCTATGAAGGAGGATTTGGCATGTTGCACACAGATCTCTTGTCCTCTACGGATTTTAGCTATGTGGATTGGTGCACAGGAGTAGATGAATGTAAGAAGCTTGAAGACTAATAAAGAAGAAGAAGAAGTTGGTGGACGTAGCCCCACACTGGGGTGAACTACGTATATCCTGTGTCTTAATGTGCTCTGTGCGATGTGACTTATGTTGTTTATTTTCTTAGTATTGTGTTATAATGTATGATGAATGCATCTGATGTTGTTTCTTAGTGCTTACTGATATTAAAGATAAATGAATGATCTAAGCTAATGATATTTGCTAAGTGATTGAAGGTGCTTGGTCTTTATTATTACCGCGCCGATCTACAATAAGGGTTTAAATCTGCGATGTGAATGAGATTCATGAACTAATGCATTTTGTGGTTGTAATCATAGATTTGTGTCCCAGCTTGGTTGTAGACACCTGAGTCCTGCAACCCCCTACCTCTACCTCATGTGATATTTCATCTGCTTCACAGGTGTTTCCAAAAGGGCCGATAGTTAGGGTTTTGATGGTGCATTGTTGAAGCGTTGAAACCTAGGTCTACCGTTGTGCCAACAAATGGTTCTGTTGCCGGGACCTGAGACTGTGATTACTGGGAACTAAAGAAAAGAGAAAAATTTGTGCATATATCTATTGTTGTAGTGCGTAGTATTCTAATCGACTTGCAAATCTTTGTGCTAAGAAAGAAACCCGATATGAAGAAAAGAGGTAAGATCTTAAATCTTTATGCTCTGGTAAAGGTAAGATACGTGGAAATTTTTGCATGGAAAGTATGAATCTAGGTATGTTTGATAGATTTTTTCCTAGTCTGAAAACTAGGGCACAGTTAGAAAAAAGAGTTGATCTGAATAAATTTCATAGAAATAGAGAAAGATATGTTATTCCTATGCATAGAAATATTTTTTGGACTAATAAGTGGATGCAGGAACCTAGAAAGAATTTTTGCAGATTATAGGTTCAGCATTGTGTTCCCAGTGCACAGTACAAGAGAGGATGGAACTCATTTAAAAGAAAGAGAGGATTGAAACTATGTTATAATTGCAGAAGACCAAGACATCTTGCTAAGAAATGCCTTGGTATAGGTCCTATTTGTCTTTGTTGTAAAGATATTGGTCATGAGGTTGAGGATTGCCCAAGGATGATTGCTAAAGTTGAAAATATGAACATGAGACAAGAAAACTATAAACAAGGTCAAAAGACTAAGGATATGTTAGAAAATCATAAAGAGAAAGAGTCAGAGACTATGCTAATACAGTTAAAAGAAGTAATGGATGATCACATAGACATCAGTTTACCAAATATCCCGAAAGAAAAACAATGCATAGTTACAAGAATAGAAGACTTCGACATAGATTGTGTATTATATGAAGAAACACATGTGAATATTATGCCAAAAAGCACTTGGGAAATTTTGGGAAATCCTTCTATGATGCCTTCATTGGGAAGGATAGGATTGTTTAAAGGAAAGATGATAACCCTATGTGGAAGAGTTACTAATATACCTATGATTGCTCATGAGACATCAGCTGAAGAAGAATTTGAAGTCATTAAATTTTTTGAGAACAATGCCCCTTTTCCACTTTTGTTAGGAAAGAATTGGATTGAGAAGGATCAGATCATAAGGAAAGTAGAGGAGGAAGCTTTAGAACAGAAAAATCAAGAACTAAGGGACCTCATAGCCAAAAAACTAGAGTGACTAATAGAAGAACAAGAGGATAGGTCGAAGCAACACAGGGCAAGAGAATTAGCTATTGAGGTTGAAGGAACATAAAAAGGGTTGAAGGACCTATCCATGCAAGAAAGAAGAATACCTACCCTAGAGTTAATAAGAGAAGGGGCATTACCTTTGAACCCTTTGAAAGAACATCAACAGTGTGAAGCTACTATTCTAAGAGAAAATAAGAATAAGAATGGAAAGAGGAATCTAGAAACTCAGATCACAGGAAAGAAGGCAAGGAATCTCAGTAAGAAGAAAGCCAAGATAGAAAAACTACAAGAGGTTCTAGAGAAGATTTCGTAGGAGGAATATCTATAGAACTTGAACCTTGTCGGAATAATAGAACCACGCAGAATGGGAATTTTCCACATCGAAGCTATATGATTGTTGGAGGCATCCTGACCGTTAGAATGATGCCCTGGAACGGATAGAAAACACAATTATGAGCAAATGGATCGTTGAGACCATGCCTTAATGGAATGATTCGTATTAATTGAGGTATTCCTGCCCATTGGAGGAATCCATTACGATGCTTTCTTATTTAACCCATTGGACACTGTGCTAGGACCAATTTTGGCCACCTGAGATTATCCAAGATAACAAAGAATCGATTTCATATCGCACTATGATTTCTAGACCTCGCCATCCAGTTGATTACCTCACTTGTCCATTCACCTACCCGATCCATTTGGTTACAAGTGTGAATGTCGGGTGAACCTAGCGCATTAGAGAAGTCTATGGAAGAGATTCTTGTGGAGCCATGGCTAAAAGAGTTATGTCTATAGGAATACAAACATCGTCGACTGGGGGCCTGCAAGCATCCCCCTTGATTGGATGTCATTCTAGCTAACTCATTACTGAGAAGCGAAGAAAACAACACGATGATCTGGCTAATGTGAATCAGATCCTGTCGGTCCTGCCAAATTACATACCATCTTTGGCTAGCGCGGTGAACTGCAACAACATCCCACATGACATTAAGTACATGTTGATCACTACGTACATCCCGAAAGGGATACAGATAGTTGGACCCCAGTTAGCATAGATCCCAGCCTTGAAGAAAAATGACTTTAACCTCGGAGACAGGAATAACTACGCGATGCTCGTGCCGCATAGGTATTTGATGAGAATGACTAGGAAGAAGCCGCGCATAGTCTCCCAACCATTGATTAAGGAGCTTGCGCAAATGATGATCCTGAATGTAATGAATATCCCTCGCTTTGAATGACATCAGGAGGTTAACGCTTGTGTTAAACTCCTCCTGTCCTGCTACCACAAAGGATATATGTGGCTCGATAGGAACGTCACTGTGGATCCAACGCTGATCCATCTCATTACAGGACCGAGCATGTAGGGAACAAACCCTCAATAGTTCTATCTAGGGAAGACTTCCGATCACTCCCTGACACAATGCATAAAGGAATATTATGGCATTGTAGAAAAGGGAAAGCGAGGTTACAAGGTAGCCTCCATCCAAGATGGCATAGTGCACCTATCTTGTCAGCTTATAGCTGGTAAACTCGTCATAAAGAACCATCCAACATAGGTCATAGGATTTGTAGTGGACCTTGTAGGGAAGTGCATAGAAGGAATGCAAATGAACTTGGTGAGTTACCTCGTCAACGAGCTCGAAAAAGGCTACCGTGAAGCGCATGATCAGGGGTATGAATTCCATTTCAGTTGGTTACTGGTACTGATTGCATTTGTTGCTTGGCAGATGCCAGAAGGAGTGACATTTCTCAAAGTTGAGCCATCTGAGCCATTGGGTGCAAGGTTTTCCACCTTATGGTATAAAAAATACATGTCGAAGAAGTGACAGTAGAACACTGTCTTCCATGCCTACTACCAGTAGTGTAAGAATGCTATTGAGGCTTTTCCATGAATGACATTGAACAAAATCCACCAGTGCAGACCACTAGCGAAGTTCCGCGCAGACTGACACTTTATTTATATCACTGCGCATAGGGATGAGAGTAAGGAGGATCTATAGTCCTATTACAAACTGACTGATGAGAATATGGAGGAAATAACCAAAGAATGGCCAACAGAGTTCCTTGTACTGGTTGACACTGCAGAACTCTTCGAACCCAACATTATAGGAATTTTATTGGTCACCTAGGTCGAGCATGGTGGACATGCTAGCATGAAGAAAAAGAAGAAAAAGGAGGAAGTACAGAACATAGAAACTAATGAGGAGGACAACACATCGGAGGAAAGTGGGTCTGAATTGCCCATAGGAGGAGGAGGAGACGAAGTGAATCAAGAATAAGGAGGGTAAGAAGGAGACAAACAAGAAAAATGTGAAGTTACACCGTCGAAGGACTCTCCCACTGAGGCCGAGACATCAAAGAAGATGGAGTTTTCTCCGTAGAAACCCTCGTCAAGAAAGAATACGTGAGCAAGTAAGCCCAAGATGAAGGCCACACTCACAATGGATGATGTCGATCTAATAATCACAACTGTGGAGGATGCTTTAGAGGATATCTTGCAATGATATGGAGCAAATCAGGAGATGTTGTATGAAAGAATCGAGAAGGATCTGCATGAGATACAACAAGGCATCCATTCGAGATGAACAGTACCTAATGTACCCTCTTCGTTAAAGATTGGAGAATTGGGGGATGAGACAAACCAATTACGAAGGCTAGTAGATGCAACAGAAGCTCGACTTCATCGAGTCTATGAAGAGAAGGAGAAGGCTATAGAAGACTGGAAGCAAGAAAAGAAGGAGGTCTTAGAGAAACTTCATGTTGCGCAGAAGGAGAAAGATGAAATTCGGTCTATGTTTGAGGAGGACAAAGCAATGATGCAGAAATAAAAAGACCAGTTGCTCACAGAGAAGACTACGGTCAAAGATGCAATATCTAAAGCACTTCACTCTATGTTGGGCTTGGCATAGGAGGAACCAGAGTCAACCAAGATTCAAGTGGGGAATCTCGTTGAGGCCATTCAACAACTCCAAGCAAGGATAATGGAGCTATAGATCCAAGCAGTGTCGAGCACTTTGTAGGAAGTGCTCGACCAAAAGGAGGAAGTAGCTAAGAGTGCAGTTAGAAGGATCAAGGTCCTCGCCTTAGAATGTAAACAATTGAGTGATTGAAGTGTGTAGAACTATGAACACCTTGCAGAATATTTGGAGCTAAGGAAACTAGAAGCCCAACTACAGGAGGCACAACAACAAGCATCCACCATGCATGCACAAATGAAGTCAGTCACTGCAGTTGATAAAATGAATAGATCACAGGAGAAGTGTGCAGTCTAGCAACAGATTACTTCCATCTAGAGCAGAGTCATGGAGGTTACAAAAAGACTACAGCTGGTGTAGGATGAAGCCTGCATGATTTTTGAAGAGATTGAAGGACAAGGCTTGCAGCTAGACCAGATGGTTACTATAGTGGAACAACACTTGGAAGGGCCTGTTACAGAGAAACTGATTCAAGAGTTCTCCGAGCAAGAGGCTTTGGCAAAGAAGCAAGTCGAGGCAGATCGAGCTAATCTTGAGGCCTTTGAAGCAGCGTTGCCTAGATCTGAGTGATTCGGGATGAGTCACAGGTTAGTGTTGGGGGGCGGTTGGCCCTTGAACAAGTTTTGACCACTTTTGGGACTTTGACAGGCTGGTCGAAGATGGAGTGCCCAAGTAGAGATGATACCATGGAATCTCTCTTGTTTTGTGGACTTGTGGATGAAAAAAAGGGTTTACTAGGGTTTATGTAATGGGTTAGAGATGTCAGCCCATGGGTTTACCCATGATTAGGCCTTTTTGTAAATCTATAAATAAGTAGTATCTAAGAAATGTAGATGGCCATTGGCTTAGTGCATGACTAGTTAGCTTTGCGCAAGAATATGTTAATACTTGTGGAGATAAGTGCAATTGTTTTGTAAGTTTCTTTGTGCACATACATTGTATGTAAGGCTCTATGCTACTAAGGAGTTGGCTCAATGCCTTGACCTGATTCTGGGAAGGAGGATCTGGCGTGCTGCGCATAGATCTCCTGTCCTCTGCAGAGTTTGGGTCTGTGGCTTGGTGCACATGAGCAGATGAATGTAAGAAGCTTGAAGACTAATAAAGAATAAGAAGAAGTTGGTGGATGTATCCCCACACTGGGGTGAACCAGATATATCCCGTGTCTTAATGTGCTATGTGCGATGTGATTTTTGTTGTTTATCTTCTTAGTATTGTGTTATAATGTATGATGAATTCATCTGATGTTGTTGCTTAGTGCTTACTGATATTAAAGATAAATGAATGACCTAAGCTAATGCTATGTCCTAAGTGATTGAAGGTGCTTGGTCTTTATTATTACTACGCCGAACTATAATAAGGGTTTAAATCTAAGATGTGAATGAGACTCATGAACTAATGCATATTGTGGTCTAAGTGCTCTGCCAAGTGTTGTAATCATAGATCTGCATCCCAACTTGGTTGTAAACACCTGAGTCCTGAAACCCCCCTACCTATACCTCGGGTGAGACTTCATATGCTTCGTAGGTGTTTTTGAAAGGGCCGGTAGTTAGGGTTTTGTTGGTGCGTTGTTGAAGCATTGAACCCTGGGTCTGCCCCTATGCCAAAAGTACTCATAGGACTCTAGGATTCGTTTCTAGAATAGATGAGCTGAAGTCTATGGATGGAAGGAGACCCTCTGAAAGGAGAGAATTAAGGAATCTCTCATTAGTCAGTAAGAGGTATAGAGCAATAGCTTTATGATTTGGAGGAACTTAGATGAAGAACATGTTCATGAATCAATGACCCTGTGTGTCTTTCAAATGCCCCAAATGAAATTATTCCATGAAAAGACCCTATGAATAACAACCAATAAGGAATACTATCGACAATGGCGAGGAAACCACCAATAAGGCTAATGGCATCCAAGACACTCCACGAATCATAATGTGTGAATATATTTCTTTCCATCGAACATAAGGGAAACCCCCTAGTTAGTGACCAATGAGGATATGTCAACTGTTGGGTTGAAGGTTACCTACCCATAATGAAAGTAGGACCAAGGTGCACGATAAAACTACAAATTCATGTTACTCTGAGACACACTAATGGTATGACCGACATGCAAAGTCAAGAGTTTTGAGAAATGGCCGACACAGGATTATAGACTTCCTTTGAAAAAGAGCATGAGACATATGGAGGACTCTGGCATCATAGACTCAATGATGAAACTTTGTGATGCAGGAGGCATCAATCAAACTATCCATAGGGACTGGAAGAGTAACCATTTGGAGGAGTAAACTCTAAGTAATGAGCTCAGCTTTCTAATGTCATGCTAAACCCAAACTTTGGATGACAAGTGGACTCAAAAGTTTGTTCTCTATTCAAAGGAGACACGACTGCTGCCAATCATAAGATAATATTCCTTTCCCACCTATATTTTTTGTTTTTTCATAGAAAAATGAATGCTATGATATAGAGGAGGAAACGAGTGTCACGAGTAAGCAATTGGTTCCAAAAGTGGAACATATCTATGCTCAATGCAAGGATGTGCATGTAGGATATGGACACTCGATGGAATGTTTCCTCTTAGGGTACAGGGTGTCAAGTTGCAAAGGATATAAACAAGGCTTTGCTTGGCTGGTGACATACATTTATGAGGTAATAGGATTATAATTGAAAAAGAGGGAATTGACATTAGTCTCAATACTGCAAGAAAGATAATGAGATACAATTGCAATTTAACTCCAAAGAATGTCCTTTTTCGTAAATTAGTCCCCTAGGCCCAAAAAAGTATAAAAAAAACCCAGGATAACTCTTCTAGTGACTACTGATTAGATTATTCCTTTTTCCAAATTAGTCTACTTGGTCCAAAAAAGGGTTAAACTTACACCAAATAGACGTTCTTTCAAATCCAATTAATGAGTGTAAAAGAGACAAGTTCACTTGACAATCTTTTTTCTTTTTGAGAGAGTTGAAAAAGAGCTTAAACAAGACTCGAGGATGTTGTTCTCAACAACATATCATGGGGGAGGATAGGGCTCCCGTGAAGGAACTCTGTGGAAATTCAACAACCCACAGACAACTGGCACAAGCTTGGGAAAACCCAAAGATTTCCAAGTCTAGGAGGATAAAATACTTGCAAAGGTTACCTTTTCTACAATATATCGAAGAATTCCCCTTATCTGGAAGGGTGTAGAAGAAGGAATTTGATGCTCCACAATATCATTCCAGTCAAAGTAAATCTCCCTAGGACTTGGAGGGAGCGTACTTAGAGAGAGTGGAATGCTCCCTTATTTAGAAGGTACAAGACTAGAAATGTTAATGACATGGTCGAAACATGCATCACCCCTCAAAACATGAGTGGTTTTGTCCAAAGATTGCATTGGCACAGTCATTTTATCAATCAACGAAGGATTAGAATGTTGGGAAACCAAATATGACTCAAAACCTGAAGGGCTATCAAACAAGGACCGTGCTTCACGTACCATTACAGTAGCATGGCACAAACAAGTAAGGTGATTTCCTTTGCAAATCATACAAAGGAACTTGGGTTTACTTCCTATACATCGAGGCTTCTCAATCATATGAATTACCCCGACATGACTTACAATGGCTGGTGACATGCTCTTAGCATGACTTGTAGAGGCTAGTAGCTCATCTCCAACATGATTTATAGAGGTTGGTGATGAATTACCAACATGACTAGCAGAGGTTGGTGATGTATGTGCAGTGTGACTAATAATGACTATAGTTGTGTTCCCAGCGTGACTTGCAACGGTTGGTTGTGGTATTTGAGACCAATGTTCCGGAAAAGACTGGTTTTGAGAAATTGTAGGACAGGAAGGGTTCTGGTATACACCATGGCCCTATCTGACATGATAGTATGCTCCTCCAAACTTATTCATAAAGGGTTGTAAGGGCATTGTCACTGAGGAAGCTTCTTGTGAATAGAAAGATTCATGGCAAGGGTTACTTAGGTGAGGATATATGTTTCCGCCGAACGAAGGAAATCCATGAAGGGGGTTGCCCGTACTATAAAACAAAATCCCCTTGGATGAAACACCATAGGACAGATGGAGGTACACCATGGGAAAATCATTCGGAGGAGCCAACATAATGGAAGGAGGGTATATGGATGGGATGTAATAAGTAGATTGATCATCCATTTGAGCACTTGCTCCTGGAAAAGTGAATCTAGGGTTACATCCATGGGAAGGAATATTCCAACCTTCCATCGTGAGAGTTGGTTGAGGGATATGACTCCCACCAAAAGAAAATGGAGAATAAGGAGGCATCATGCCCCTGGACCCAAAACTAGGATTCACATAAGAAGGCAAGGCAGAGGATGGAAAGTGTGAAGACATGTCTAGCATACTAAGAGAAATATTATTAGAGGCCCAAGATATTGACTGAGTATCATGATTCTACGTACCACTAGGAAATACAAAAGGATTCTTCCCCATGGCATGAGAAAATACCATGGGTTGGGTAGTGCCAACTGAGGGAGTCACGGGGGTTCCACTAACCATAGAAATAAAGACTCACATTTCAATACAAAATCCTAAGGCCAACTAATCAATCAAAGAGCACACCAAAAATAAAAAAAAGGCCAATATGCACACAAACAAGATATAGGAGCTAAAAAGGGGCCTCCCTCACTAGAGTAGGTATGCCTCGCTCATGAGGGGCCTGAGACTCCCTTCAAAATATTGGAGGTATCAGAATCAGTTATAAGGGCCCTCATGGGATTAGCAACACAGTTGGTCAGATCACCCCAGAGAGGTAATCCTCCATAAAGGTTGTGTGATGTCTGACCCTTATCTGACTCAGGGTACCTGCAGAATAACCCTTGCAAGTAACCTATGTGGCTACCTATTTCAAGCAACTAAAGAAACCAAGATATAACCAATGCGCAGGCGAACAATCGTAAGTTAGGTCCACTGTATGGGAAGGGTAACAAAGCCCAAAATATTGAAAGAATTGCCTCTCATAGAGGTAAAGGTACTAGAAATACCCCCATATACGGATAGATCCCCAGAAATATCTCTAATGCTAAGAAGGTATTAGAGGGATATCTCTGCAACCAACTTCGTGCAACCTCGTGCTTAACTCTGGTGTGAGCGAAGCATCTTGATGTCACTAATTATACAATGGATTTCACCACTCCCTTAGTTAGACACATATGTTGAGTTTAATAGCCTTAGAGAATTTTACTCACAAAATCCTATTCCAAGGCCCTATATCCTATACTTATTTGTGTACTCTAAAAAATGAAATCAATTCTAATCAATTCTAAATTAATCAATGTCACTTTTAATGGATTTTGTTTACTCAAAATATGTGGTCATGAAACTAATGATATTATGACTCAGCATATACGAGAAATGAATATGAACATAAAGCTAAGTCCTAAACTTCGATTCTCAAGAAATGATAATCTTTTCAAATATGCAACTTTCAATTCAACTCTGAAATTTCAATAATATGCAATATTTCCATACATGTATCAAGATCAATAATAAGAATCCAAAAGATCAAATGCCATAATGAAAAATGTTTTTTTTTTTTTTTGTATTTTCTATATAAAGGAATGAAAATGAAAGGGTTGAATAACAACTTGATATATAAAACCTATTGTAAGCAAAAATATACAAACCAAGCATGATACCAAAAAGAAAACACTCAACCCAAAATGCAAGGACAACCAACGAAAAAGATGATGAGAAAGAAAAACTGCCTAAAAATTCAACCAAAGAAAGGTTTCCTATCACTCTGCAGGCACTTAACAGTTATGACAGAGACCCAAGAAGACTAAAAAACCATCAAAACTCACCCAACAAACACCAAACTCAGCAACTAAGAAAAAAAGATTGATGTACGCGACTGTTTAAGAAAAAACAACATACGTACACACCCTATAGAATGAAAACTCATGTATGTATGCATCTGTCAAAGAAAAAACTGTGTATATGTATTAAAACACTGCCAGGTTAAGATAAGACCAAGAAAATTAGACTCAAAATGAAAATAGGTTGTCAAGTAATCAAACGACAAGGAAACTCAAGCTAATAGAGAGAAATCTTAGGAGAAAAACACACCAAACCCTGAAATATAAGATTCAATCCCCAGTATGGTCACCAATTTTGTTATGAGGAAAATCACTCTATGGAAAGGGGTAAACCACAACAGATGGAATTGACTACAGAAATCATCTCTAATCCAAAGTATGCTATATAGATGAAAATGCTAACAAGACTAGATAAAGAGCCTACCTCGTCTGGACGTTCGAAGAAGACCAACGTTGAGCACTCGACTCAAATATTTATACCTGTAACTTGTCCTCAACAACCAAGATACGCAAGCATATGGTGATAATATATATTGTTAGCACATATAATAACATAATCCATCAACATTCATAACAAATATGCCCATGGAATAACAATTCAAATATTTGCAATATATTAATTGGATGAGAAAAGAGTATGATCCAGGTGGATATCGGTGGCCACCCCCCTTTTCCAAATGGCTCAAAACGACTTTCTGACAATTTTGGCAATTTACTATTTTTAGCAGGTTTTAACTTCCGGGGCCATTTTGAGGGCCCAAATGAAGGTTTTTGGAGATCGAGGTTCTCAATGATAGCTAAAGGCATTATTGGGCCCCCAAAATGAATCTCCTCGATGATACCTTTCCAACGAGCTATCACATGCCTAAAACAGAGATCGTATGCAAAAGTTACGACCTCGAGAAGTTGATGTACTCACTTACCCTAACGGGGCCCACATGACTTTTGGCGCTTCATCTCCCAGGGTTAGGTTTTTGGATGTCTAGGATTTTTGGAATTCCTTCTTATTGTAAAAAGGCCTTCAGAGCCTCATTGTAATCATCTTCTTGCGAATGTGAGTAGCTATCACATCTCTTCTCAGAGATAAGCTGCCACCATTATAGCAAGTCTTTCACTCTGTATTTTTACAGTCTTTGTACATTTCTTTCATTAATAGAAATCGTGTATTACTGTATATCTGTGTTTATGGTTGCATCTATGATACATTTATGTTATATTATTGGATATATGCGATATCTCTGTGCATTTCCTTATTATATCTCCGCTCTCATTTCGTGCCGAAAATAATCTGGATTAGAGTATTTCTATTAAAATATGATCAACAGAAGTGTATGAATGAAAAAATTCTGTGTCGGCATGTCTCAGAACTAACAAACTAGGTCCCTTCTAGGTGGGCCTCCACCACTTCAATCTTCCACCAAATACAAGCTCATATAAGAGAGACAATGAGGTTCTCCATCAAAGAGGAAAGAGCTTGGGGGTTGAACAATGTGTTCAGACTTCAAAGGACAAAGGGATATAGACTCAATATGAAGTGAATAATTTCTCCAGAGTAAATTTTCTCTCAAAAGTTGAATTCTCTCCCTTTCCACAGTTTGGATATGGCCCATTTATATCCTTCAAATGGAACTAAAGGGCCAAGTCGGAACGTTTCTAGTATATGGAAGGTCAAGGATCATGGATCTCATGACGTGACATGGAAACTCGACACAATTTTTAATTTTGAGCACCAAACCCGATGTACGTGGGTTGTAATAGTGCAACCTGTGTATACACATGTTGTATAACTATTAGGGCATGTATATGTGGAAAAATATGATTTTTAGCTCGAGGAAGTGCAAAAGGGGACTTCAAGTTTGCATAGGGAAATCGAAAAGGCCTTATGAGAAAGTTGCATGGGGTGAGGAAAATCTTGCTATAATAGATTCCCCCTAATGTGTGAGGTTAGAGGAATATCTACGATGGCCGAAATACATTATAATTCCCAGAAGTGGAGTAATGGAGAACGGACTGGACGAACTAGTTGCTCATAATAATATTACAATCCATAATGACTTTGTACACATGGATGCCAATTTGAATTACACTGCAGATCCATGTGGAAATATACCAAACAACTGTTCATAGCCATGAATAGGCAATACAAAGTAGATACATGCCATAGGCTGTCATAGTCACGGACAAGGCCTAGTGAAAACTAGTCTCAAAATCAATCTAAAGATATATGTATACAATGGAGTAAAATATGATCTCCCATGATCACTGAAGTCATATAGGTACTGGTCCAATGAATGATAGCAACAACTCATGAAAGTTGCTACTATAAAATGTTGTCGTCAAGTCTTCTACACGATCTGCCAAAGGTGTAAGTCTACATCATGTGAATAAAGGAGTTGAGTTCGAACAAAATGAGACTTCATTTGATTATCAATCATTGAGGTATATCATTAACAAATGCGAGACAACCTACCGATAATGAAAGTAGGTATCAAGGCACCGAGTACATTCTTACAAGCGTGAATAAAGGTGTTGAGGTCGAAAACTTGAAGAATCCATCGATCAAAATACATTGGTGTATTCCCAACTATCGATGGTAGGAGAACCTGCCACTGATGACTGTAAGCCTCTAGGTACTCATAGGACTCTAGGCTTCATTTTCAGATTAGATGAGTTGAATTTGATGGAAGGAGACCTGTTGAAAGGAGAGAATTAAGGCGTCTCTCATCAATCAACATGAGGTACAAATCAATAGCTTGATGATTTGGTGGAACTCGGACGAAGAACATGTTCACGAATCAATGACCATGTGGGTCTTTCACATGCACAAGATGAAAGTAGTGCATGAAAAATAACCTCTGAATAGCAACCAATAAGGAAAAATATCGACAAAGGTGAGGAAACCACCAATAAGGCTAATGGAATCTAAGACACTACAAAAATCACAATGTGTGAATAGATTTCTTGTCGTCGAAGACAAGAGTAACCTCACAGTCAGTGACTAATGAGGAGATGTCAACTGTTGGGTTCAAGGTTACCTACCCATAGTTAAAGTAGGACCAGGGTGCACAATAGGACTACAACTTCATGTAACTCTGAGAAACACTGAGTGTATGACCGACATGCAAAGTCAAGAGTTTTGACAAATGGTCGACACAGGATTATAGACTTCCTTTGAACAAGAGCATGAGACATATGAAGGACTTTGGCAGCATAGACTCAATGATGAAACTTTGTGATGCAGGAGGCATCAATCAAACTCTCCATAGGGACTAGAAGAGTAACCAGTCGGAGGAGTAAACTCTAAGTAACGAGCTCAACTTCCTAAGGTCATGCTAAACCCAAACTTTTGATGACAAATGGACTCAAAATTTTGTGCTCTATTCAAAGGAGATATGACTACTGCGAATCATAAGATAATATTCCTTTCCCGCTCGTATTTTTTTATTTTTTCATAGACAGATGAATGTTATGATATAGAGGAGGAAACAAGTGTCACGAGTAAGAAATTGGTTCCAAAAATGGAACATGCCTATGCTTAATGCAAGGAGGTGCATGTAGGATATGGACGCATGGGGTAATTTTTCCTCTTAGGGTACAAGGTGTCAAGACGCAAAGGATATAAACAAGTCTTTGGTTCATTGGTGATGAAAATTGCTGAGGTAATAGGCTTATAATCGAGAAAGAGGTAACTGGAAATAGGCTCAATACTGCAAGCAAGAGAATGAGATGCAATTACAAATTAACTCCAAAGAATGTCCTTTTTCGTAAATTTAGTCCCCTAGGCCCGAAAAATTATAAAACAGTACCCATGAGAACTCTTCCAGCCACTAGTAACTAGAGTGTTCCTTTTTCAAAATTAATCTACTTGGTACAAAAAAGGGTTAAACTTACACCAAATAGATGTCCTTTCAAATCCAATTAACGAGTGTGAAAGAGACAAGTTCACTCGACAATATTTTTTCTTTTTGAGAGAGTTAGAAAAGAGATTAAACAAGACTCGAGGATATTGTTCTAAGCAACATATCATGGGGGATGCCAGGGCTCCCGTGCAGGACTTCTGTGGAAGGTCAACAACTCACAGACAACTGACACAATCTTGGGAAAACCCAAAGCTTTCCAAGTCGAGGAGGATAAAATACTTGCAGGGTTACCTTTTCTACAATATATTGAAGAATTCTCCTTATTTGGAAGGGTGTAGAAGAAGGAATTCGATGCTCCACAAGATCATTCCAATCAAAGGAAACCTCCCTAGGACTTGGAGGGAGTGTACTCAGAGAGAGTGGAATGCTCCCTTGTTCAGAACGTACAAGAATAGAAATGTTAATGACATGGTATAAATATGCATCACCCCTCAAAACAAGAGTGGTGTTGGTCAAAGATTGCATCAACATGATTTTTGTATCAATCAAAGAAGGATTATAATGTCAGGAAACCAAATATGACTCAGAACCCGAAGGGCTATCAGACAAGGACCATGCTTCACATACCACTGCAATATCAGAGAACAAACAAGTAAGGTGATTTCCTTTGCAAAGCCTACAAAGGAACTTGGTCTTACATCCTATACATCAAGGCTTCTCAATCGTATGAATTCCCCCAGCATGAATTCCAGTGGCTGGTGACATGCTCTCAACATGACTTGTAGAGGCTAGTATCTCATCTCCAACATGATTTACAGAGTTTGGTGATGAATCCCCAACATGACTAGCATAGGTTGGTGATGTATGTGAAGTGTGAATAATAGTGACTATAGTTGTGCCCCCAGCGTGACTTGCAGTGACTGGTTATGGTATTTAAGACTGGTTTTGAGAAATTGTAGGCTGAGAAGGGTTCTAGTATACACCATGGCCCTATCCGAAAGGATAGTATCCTCCTCCAAACTGATTCATAAAGGGTTGTAAGGGAATCGTCACCGAGGATGCCACTTGCAAAGAGAAAGCGACATGACAAGGGTTACTTAGGTGAGGATATATATTTCCCCCAGATAAAGGAACTCCATGAAGGGGGTTTCAAGTACTATAAAATGAAATCCCTATAGATGAAACACCAGAGGGAAGATGGAGGTCTTCCACGGGAAAAGAATTCGTAGGAGTCGACATAACGGAAGGAGGGTAGATGGACAAGATGTAATAAGTAGACTGACCACCCATTTGAGCACTTTCTCCTGGAAAAATGAAGCTAGGGTTGGATCCATGGTAAGGAATATTCCAACCTCCCACCATGAGAGGTGGTTGAGGGATATGACTCCCACCAAACAAAAATGGAGAATAAGGAGGCATCATGCCCCTGAACCCAAAACTAGGATTCACATAAGAAGGTGAGGTAGAGGATGGAAAGTGTGAAGACATGTCTCACATACCAAGAGTAATATGATTAGAGGCCCAAGGTATTGAATGAGTATCATGATTATGCATACCACTAGGAAATACAAAAGGATTCGTCCCCATGGAATGTGAAAAGACCATGGGTTGGGTAGTGCTAACTGAGGGAGTCACGGGTTCTTCACTAACCATAGCAATGAAGACTGACGATGCAATACAAAATCCTAAGGCCAACTAATCAATCAAAGAGCACACCAAAAATAAACAAAAGGCCAATATGCACAAAAACATGATATAGTAGCTGAAAAGGGGCCTCCCTCACTAGAGTAGGTATTCCTTTCCCAAGAGGGGCCTGAGACTCCATTCAAAAGATTGGAGGTATCTGAATCAGTTATAAGGGCCCTCGTTGGCTTAAAAAAATAGTCAGTCAGACCCCCCTAGAGAGGTAATCCTCCATAAAGGCTATGTGTTGTATGAACCTTATCTGACTCAGGGTACCTGCATAATAACCCCTACAAGTAACCTATGTGGCTATCTATGTCAAGCAACTAAAGCCACCAAGATATAATCAATGCATAGGTGAACAATCGTAAATTAGGTCCACCATATGGGCAGGGTAATAAAACCTGAAATCTTGAAAGCACTTCCTTTCATAGAGGTAAAGGTACTAACAAGACCCCCATATACGAATAGATCCCCAGAAATATCTCTAACACTAAGAAGGTATTTGAGCGCTATCTCTGCAACAAACTTCACGCAAACTTGTTATTAACTCCGGTGTGAGAGGAGCATCTTGACATCACTAATTATACAATGGATTTCACCACTCCCTTAGTTAGAAACATATGTTGAGTTTAATAGCCTTGGAGAAGTTTACTCACAAAATCCTATTATAAGGCCCTATATCCTATACTTGTTTGTGTACTATGAAAAATGAAATCGTTTCTAATCAATTTTAAATTAATCAATGTTACTTTTAATGGATTTTGTTTACTCAAAATATGTGGTCGTGAAACTAGTGATGTTATGACTCAACATATAAAATAAATGAATATGAACATAAAGCTAAGTCCTAAACTTCAATTCTCAAGAAATGATAAGCTTTCCAAAAATGCAACTTTCAATTCAACTCTGCAATTTCAATAATACGTAGTCCTTCCATACATGTATCAAATCAATAATAAGGACCCAAAAGATCAAATGCCATAATGAAAAATGATTTTTTGTTTTTGTATTTTCAATATAAAGGAATGAAAATGCAAGGACATAATAACATCCTGATATATAAACCCTACTATAAGAAAAAAGAGACAAACCAAGTAGGATACCAAGAAGAAAACACTCAGCCCAAGATGAAAGGACAACTAATGAAAAAGGAGATGAGAAAGAAAAACCGCCCAAAAATTCAACCAAAGAAAGGTTTCCTATCACTATGCAGGCACTTAACAATTATGAGAGATACCCAAGAAGACTCAACAACAATCAAAACTCACCTAACAAACACCAAACTTAGTAACTAAGAAAAAAATATTGATGTACGCGACTGTTTAAGCAAAAATCGCATACGTAGACACCCTATAGAATGACATCTCACATATGTATGCGTCTACCAAGGGAAAAACCGTGTATATGTATTAAAACACTGCCAGGTTAAGGATAAGGCCAAGAAACTCATAATCAAAATGAAAATAGGTTGTCAAGTAATTAGACGACAAGGAAACTTAGGTTAAAAGAGAGCAATCTAAGGAGAAAAACACTCCAAACCCCGAAATAGAATATTTAATCCCCAATATGGTCACCAATTCTGTTATGAGGAAAATCAATCTATGGAAAGGGGTAAACCACAACAGATGGAAATGAATGAATAAATCAACTCTATTCCCAAGTATGATATATATATATGAAGATGCTAACAAGACATGATAAAGATCCTACCTCATCTGAACATTTGAAGAAGACCATCGTTGAGCACTCGACTCAAAGATTTATACCTGCAACTTGTCCTCAACAACCAAGATACACAAGCATATGGTGATAATATATGTTTTTAGCACATATAATAGCGTAATCCATCAACATTCATAACAAATATGCATATGGAATAACAATTCAAATATTTGCAAAATATTAATTAGACAAGAAAAGAGTATTTCTATTAAAATAATATCAACATAAGTGTATGAATGACAAACTTCCATGTCAGCACGTCTCGGAACCGAGAAACTAAGTCCCTTCCAGCTGGGCCTCCACCACTTCAATCCTCCACCAAAGGCAAGATCATATAAGAGAGACAATGAGGTCCTCCATCAAAGAGGGAAGATGTTGGGGGATGAATAATGTGTTCAGACTTCAAAGGACAAAGGGATTCAGACTAAATATGAAGTGAATAATTTCTCCAAAGTAACTTTTCTCTCAAAAGTTGAATTCTCTCCCTTTCCACGGTTTGGATATGGCCCATTTATAGCCTTCAAATGGAACTAAAGTGTCGAGTCAGAACGTTCCCAGTATATGGAAGTTCAAGGATCATGGATCTCATGACGTGACATGGAAACCCGACACAATTTTTAATTTTGAGCACCAAACCCGATGTACACGGGTTGTAATGGTGCAACTTGTGTATACACATGATGTATAACTGTTAGGGCGCGTATATGTGGAAAAGTATGATTTTTATCTCTGGGAAGCAAAAGGGGACTTCAAGTATGCATAGGGAAATGGAAAAGGCCTTCTGATCAAGTTGCATGGGGTGAGGCAAATCTTGCTATAACAAAGGGAAAAGGGGGAGCTTAAGTCAAGGGAATATTTTATTAATATTTCTGAAAATTTAATTTATGGATAATTATTTATCCTAAGTTTCTGAGGGATGGGAATGAGTCACCAAATTTGGTTCTTAAGGTGAAAGGTGTCAAAATATAGTCCCGAAGGTGACGAGTGTGTAGTTATGACCATGAAAATATATTATTGAGCCTTAGTGTCTTTTAGGGGTGATTATCCATCGTTGTTTTGGGGAAAGTGGTGTAGGGATACATGTTGGGGGCTCCATCTAGACTACCATCTGAACTCCATTCGACCATCCATATTTGTTTGCGATCTATACCTGAGACCACCATCATTATTTGTAAGCATTTCTCTCCAGGTGAGAGATTTGCAGTGCTGAAGAAGCACGTTGTCAAGCCCATGTGTCGAAGAAGTGGTTTGTCAAGCCCATACGCATTTCTCTCTAGGTGAGAGTTTTGTTGTCGAAGAGGCTCGTTTTCGGGCTCGTGGAATTCTTTCTTGATGAGATATTTGCTGAGAATTTCTCCATGGTGCATTGGTAATTATATACAAGGCTCTAAGACTTCATGTCTGGCTTGTTGCTGAAACCTTGGAAGGGAAGTGGGGAAGCCGAAGGACTGTTGAGCAGATAAGGGGCACACTTTCTGGGGTGGAACACACAAGTGGGGACCCAGATACTGTAGGATAGTTGTAGTATTCGAGCACCTTGGACTGAGCATTCTGATGAATATCAGACCATAGTCTAGCATTAGGAACCCTTTTTCCCTATGGAGTTTAGGCCTTATCTCAAGGGTCATTTGTTGTTGAAATATTATGAGCGAAAGAGTCTATGGCTAGGAGGAACGTCTGAGTCCTGCACATAGTTGGTGGCTCTTATAAAAGATGAGTGTCCCTCACATGTTTGTTTTAATTAATGTGTGTATTATAGTCATATTTTAAAATGGGTTATTTTCTTGTATGTTATCATACATGAAGATTGGCAGTTATTCTATGTAATGGGGTACATACAGTTATTGGATGACATTCTGTATAATATTGTTATATATAAATATTTTTGTTATTTTGTATAATATTGTTGTACTTATAGAGTATGTCAGCAATATGTATTTTTATTAGTTAAATTATGTGGCATGGTTACGAGATACCAAGGCAAGGTATAAATCGTCGTGCCTACCATAAAGCAGTCCGCGCACACAAAGGTGATAAAATCAATGTGCAACATCAGATTAATTGCACGTGTAGTATTATGATGGATGCAGAGTGACTGTGTGCACACCAATATATATATATGATCTGAATGGATAATCGTGCAATATATTTTGAAATTTAATTCTATTTTTGTAATTGTATTGAAATAAATATGCTCGTGGAGTGAGAACCAGCTTGGATCTGAGGGTTGTACCTTAAAGTTTTGCGAAGATATTCTGGTCTACTTGTAAAAGGGTGCATTATAAGTAGTATTCACGCACTAATATTTTGAAGTACATTTTCTAGTAGTGAGCTTGGGCTGCTACAAAGAATCTAAGAGCTTAAGAGAAGGAGTAGCACACTCATCCTGGGAGACTGGGGACGTTACAAAGTGGTATTATATCATTTTGTGAGTGTTGGTAACTGGGAAAGTTACACTGTCTCTAGTTTATTTTCTTCTTTCTTGGGGCCTTCATGACAAGCCTTTGTTGATGGTGTTTCCTTGCACTTTGTTTCCAATAGTTGTGACACCATCGATGTCAACATAGCCAAACTTTGCTCAAATCGATCCAAAATGATGTTGGGATCTTCTTCCTCATCTCCTCCATAATCTTCCCATTTCATTCTTGGTGCTCTACTTCACTCTAGAACTAGAAACAACTCCTATCCACTTCTTTTGTAATCACTACAGATAATTACCATACAAGTCTCACTGGGTGCATTTGAACTTCTGCTTTGATACCATCTGATACATAAATGGGAGGATTATATCCTACCCATCTCATCAATATAGAATCATATGTAATTCATTATAATCTTGGATCTCATCATCTTATGGAAACTTGATTGGTTGAGTCGACTAGGAGACAGACTAGTCAACTGCCCAAGTCGAGTCAACCAAATGATAGGGAAGTCGAGTTATAAGTTGTGTCAAACATAGGCAAGTCAACCAAAAGTCGATTCAGATGAAATCAAGTCGACCAAAAGTCTATTCGGATGCAAGAAAGTCTTACGCAAGTCGATTCAGATGCATGAAATTCATCTGCAAGTCAAGTCGACCAATGTCTGGTCAACCAAGGGAAACAAATCGACTAGATGAAACCTAGTCGAATAGAGGGATGAATCAGGTTGTCTAGAATTTTTTGTTAGTTGAATAAGTGATGGGAAACCAACCAAATGATAACCCAATCCAACGAAGGGTAGAATCGGGTTGATCAATAGTTAGAAACAATTATCTATAGGGTGAAATTAATATTCAACAACAAAGAAGACATCCATAGGAGAATTTGATACCCAACGATAATTAAAAAATGTTTGGAGGGAGATTTTGGTATTTGGCTGCAAAGAAAAATGTTTGGGGGAGAAATTGGCAGCTGGTGAGATTGAAAAAACATGTATATGGTTTGTGGGTGAATAATTAATGACCGACAACACCAGAATGTGAATTTTAGTTTGTATTCATTCTGTGGGAAAATAAAAACACCCCAACAATGTTGAAAATGTGATGCATGACCAAATGATAAAGTGTAAACACCATCTTGTGGAAAACTCATCTATGGGAGTGAGAGAAAATTCCCAACGACTCTTAAAACGAAATTAGAAACCCCCAAGTAAATAGAAACAACTTAGGAAGGAGGGCTATTGATTTCCAACTTCAAAATGAATGTACGGGCATGGTTAAAGAATGATTGGTCTGGCTTATTGGATCATGGGAACTATATCAAAGGAAGAATGAGCTAAAAAAAATAATTGGCACATATTTCTCTTTGCTAAACAATATACATAAACCCATTAAGTTGTTGTGCATACCAATTATCATTCATAGATGATGCATCCAAAAACAACAATCACACAAAATCATAATTTACCCTAGAAACCCAAACAATAAAACCAACATTATTTTGTCTTCGGTCAGGCTCTTTATTATTCAACAATGGGTAAGTTACAGGCTCTCTGGTTCATCTATATGCTCCTTAACAACATCTAGGAAGCCTCTTCACATCATTCAAAACTGAAGAACCCCTTTTTTATTATGGGGAAAACATGATATAGAGTATTGAGTTGACTGGGAGGATAGCTAGAAGGTCATGCATCCCTAATGCTTCAACTTCTCTCCAATTCATTTATCTTCATTCTCTTTGTTTGTTTTGTATTTTCTCCCAGGGGAAATATCTCATGAAAGAATCAAATTTTTATAATACATTTTTTCTTTATGTACAATAATATACTGCCCGAATTTACATCTCATTTGAATTAGACTATATTGAATACAAAAGTGGATATCAATCGTGATGGCATAGGTCCCTTCAAGCCCAAATTTTTATCTTCATCATTTGTGGCCTTAAAATTTTCCCTTGTTGATCATCTTAGAGCTTGTGCTAAAAGCCAATTGTTCTTGTTGGATCCAATTCAGATCAGAAGGTTGCTTCTAGGTCAAAGGAATCCATTGTTGTTGGTTATGTAATGAGTCCAACTTATTATGGGACTGGAATCCAAACTAGATTTGGAATAGGAAGTAATGCAATGGGCTATTTCACTATTGGACAATTATGAGTTAAACCTGCATTAGTTGTGTCAATTGTTGTCAATCTATTTCGTATGGCATGAGTACCGCCATTAATGGGATTCTTTACTAACCTTTTCCTAGATGGAAGGACAAAGGGCTTCATAGAAGGGAATCTACCCGAAGGGAATCATAGAATGGTTTCTTGACTAAGGTAAGTTAGTTACATACCATGACGAACCATGAACTGGCAGACAACTCCCATGATTTTATGAGAAGAATAACCTTGTTTTTTACATCCACCTTGCCCTCATTCAACAAACCTTCCATGCCCTTCACGTCCCCATTGCAGACCAAAAACAACATTTGCATGGTGGCATCTAGTTTCTCTGAAACTTGTGATGTTTCATTCTTCAATTTGTCTATATCTTCATTACACCTCTTATTTGGATCCAAAGTGTTACAATCTTATTTTCCACCCTAGAGTCTCATTGGGGACTTATTGATGATGACATGTTGAGATGTGCTTTTCTACCCTGGATTTAAATAACTTATGAGGACAACCGCACCTGAACTTCTTGATAGAGCACGACCGATAGAGCATGATCAATAACTAGCTACATAACATTTCATATGTGACCAGTCACTAGTTCCAGTATTGTTGGGTAACAACTACCTCTGGATCCTTCTAGAGTTGGTGATTCAAAAGGAGATCAGTGCTAGATGATTTGGGTGTCTCGTGGCAGGAGCTTGGGAACTCTGAATTACTTGAAGTTCACTAAGTTTTAGATATCTAGAGCCATCTCTTAGCCTCCTTCACCAATCTATAAAATAAATTCCATCCATGGGCAAGAGAAGGAAGAATCCATTGCACATACATGCTATTGGATTTTTAGAGGAGCTTCTCCATATAGTTCAGCCTTCAGATCAGGTTTTCCTTGCTTGAGTGAAGGTTGAGGAGGAGCAAGAGAAAGGGTCAAAGCAGAATCTCTTTCATTCACTCAAGGTATGATTATTTTATTGATATATTTCTCTTTATTCATTAATATAGATCTATGTTTTCCCCCTATCCACATTGTTGAATTCAATTGTAGAAGGGAGATATGATCCATCCTTGAGTATATCAGAATATATACAAACTACATTTGAATTTCCTTACACTTGTAGGAGTTGTAGTTAGAATTATGATAATCTTTTAATCTCTTAAAAGTTTTGATTCCTCTTGGTATAAAATTAAATTGTAAATATACTTGAATATGTGAGTTTCATGTATAAAGTAGGAGAAGGATTATT
>SNQJ01S0010365.1:16167-59456 GCA_010110895.2 Picea sitchensis | reverse complement strand
ATATTAGAGAAATGTATAATATGAGGGTGAGGGTGGGGGTGAGGGGAATATTAGAGAAATGTATTATAAGTATGTAATTGATGCTAATCATGTCATTGGTTGGAATGTGATTCACGTGGAGCAAGAGGGAAACTTCCGAGTTCAACCAATGCACATATTAGATTGGAAAGTCAAGACACTTTGGAATTGCGCAGTAAGAGTGGTAAAGGTCTAGTGGACATGTTACGGTCCTGAGGATGTAATATGGGAACATGAGGATGCTATGTGGTCAGAGTACCCACATATTTTTGAATACTTGTGAAAGTTTTGTTTGTACATGTGTATGTAATGCATTGAGTACACTGCATAAATAAGGGGGAGTGGAATGTAATACCCCTAGGCCGAACCCCAACTATATATGTAAATATAAATGTATATATATAAGCTGGTGAGTTGTTGGCATCAAGTCTTGGATTCATTTTTATGTGCAAAACCCATAGTGTGGGGATTGCATGAGTATTGTGCATCAAATACAAGAAAAAACACATTCCATAGTGTAGTGAACACCTGAGTAAGTGTGCGAGGGTGGCACACCAAAGTAAGAGTACGTACAATTCTAGAGTTTTGCACACACTGGATTAAGCACGTGATTTTGGGGCCAGAGAACCTATGTGGTTATTAGGTTGGTGAGCATGGATGCAAAATGCTAGTGCACATGTATTGTAAATGTAATCACCCTCAAGTTGTTAATATAATCACATCACTGTGCACATACTCAAATCAAATGAAAAGATATGGGAGGACTAAACTCCATGGAAAAAGAGTGTTACAAGAAAAATCACTCTATGGAAAGGGGTAAACCACACCAGATGAAAATGACTGCATAAATCAACTCTAATCCAAAGTATGCTATATAGATGAAAATGCTAACAAGACAAGATAAAGAGCCTACCTCGTCTGAACATTCGAAGAAGACCACCATTGAGCACTCGAATCAAATCTTTATACCTGCAACTTGTCCTCAACAACCATGATATGCAAGCGTCTAGTGATAATATATAATGTTAGCACATATAATAGCATAATCCATCAACATTCATAACAAATATGCCCATGGAATAACAATTCAAATATTTGCAAGATACTAATTGGATGAGAAAATAGTATTTCTATTAAAATATGATCAACATAAGTGTATGAATGACAAACTTCCATGTCAACACATCTCAAAACCGAGAAACTAAGTCCCTTCTAGCTGGGCCTCCACCACTTCAATCCTCCACCAAAGGAAATCTCATATAAGAGAGACAATGAGGTTCTCCATCAAAGAGGGAAGAGCTTGGGGGATGAACAATGTGTTCAATTCAAAGGACAAAGGGATGCTGACTCAATATGAAGTGAATAATTTCTCCAAAGTAACTTTGCTTTCAAAAGTTGAATTCTCTCCCTTTCCACAGTGTGGATATGGCCCATTTATAGCCTTCAAATGGAACTGAAGGGCTGATTCAGAACGTTTCCATTATATGGAAGGTCAAGGATCATGGATCTCATGATGATGTGATATGGAAACCTGAGTGTTACCTAACATAGTTTTTAATTTTGAGCACAAAACCTGATGTACGTGGGTTGTAATGGTGCAACCTGTGTATACACATGCTGTATAACTGTTAGGGCACATATATGTGGAAAAATATGTTTTTTAGCTCTGGGAAGTGCAAAAGGGGACTTCAAGTCTGCATAGGGAAATGGAAAAGGCCTTCTAAGCAAGTTTCATGGGGTGAGGAAAATCTCGCTATAACAGATGCCCCTAATGTGTGAGGTCAAAGGAGTATATGTGATGCCCAAAATACATTATAATTCCCAGAAGTGGAGTAATGGAGACCCAACTAGATGAACTAGTTGCTCATAAGAATATTACAATCCATAATGACTTTGTACACATGGTTTCCAATTCGAATTACATTGCAAATCCATGTGGAAATATATCAAACAAATGTTCATGGCTATGAATATGCAATTCAAAGTAGATACATGTCATAGGCTGTCATAGTCACGAACAAGGCCCAGTGAAAACCAATCTCAAAATCAATCTAAAGATATTTGTATACAATGGAGTAAAATATGATCTCCCATGATCACTGAAGTCATATAGGTACTAGTCAAATAAATGATAGCAACAACTCAGGGAAGTTGCTACTATAAACTGATGTATTCAAGTCTTCTACACGATCCGCCAAAGGTGCAAGTTTATATCATGTGAATAAAGGAGTTGAGGTCGAACACAATGAGACTTCATTTGATTACTGGTAATTAAGGTATACCGTTAACAAACACGAGACAACCTACCGATAATGAAAGTAGGTATCAAGGCACCGAGCACATTCTTACAAGTGTGAATAAAGGTGTTGAGGTCAAAAACTTGAATAATACATCGATCAAGAGACATTGGTGTATTCCAAACTATCGATGGTGGAAGAACCTTCCACTAATGACTGCAAGCCTTTAGGTACTTGTTGGCCCTTGACCAAGTTTTGACCACTTTTGGGACTTCGACAAGCTGGTCGAAGATGGAGCACCCACGCGGAGCTGAGACTACAAGATCTCTCTTGTTTTGTGGACTTGTGGACCAAGCAAAGTGTTTACTAGGGTTTATGTAATGGGTTAGGGATGTCGGCCCATGGGTTTACCCATGATTAGGCCTTTTTGTAAATCTATAAATAAGTAGTAGCTAAGCAATGTAGATGCCCATTGGCTTAGTGCATGACTAGTTGGCTTTGCACAAGAATATGTTAAGACTTGCAGAGCTAAGTGTAAGCGTTTTGTAAGTTTCTTTGTGAACATGCATTGTATGTAAGGCTCTGTGCTACTAAGGAGTTGGCTCAGTGCCTTTATCTAATTCTATGAAGGAGGATCTGGCGTGTTGTGCACAGATCTCCTGTCCTCTGTGGATTTTGGCTATGTGGATTGGTGCACAGGAGTAGATGAATGTAAGAAGCTTGAAGATTAATAAAGAAGAAGAAGAAGTCGGTGGACATAGCCCCACACTGGGGTGAACTACGTATATCCTGTGTTTTAATGTGCTCTGTGCGATGTGATTTATATTTTTTATTTTCTTAGTATTGTGTTATAATGTATGATGAATGCATCTGATGTTGTTGCTTAGTGCTTATTGATATTAAAGATAAATGAATGATTTGAGATAATGATATTTGCTAAGTGATTGAAGGTGCTTGGTCTTTATTATTACTGCGCCGATCTACAATAAGGGTTTAAATATGTGATGTGAATGAGACTCATGAACTAATGCATTTTGTGGTTGTAATCATAGATATGTGTCCCATCTTGGTTGTAGACACCTGAGTCCTGCAACCCCCTACCTGTACCTCAAGTGAGATTTCATCTGCTTCGCAGGTGTTTCCGAAAGGGCTGATAGTTAGGGTTTTTTTGGTGCGTTGTTGAAGCGTTGAACCCTAGGTCTACCCCTGTGCCAACAAATGGTTCTGTTGCCAGGACCTGAGACTGTGCTTGCTGGGAACTAAAGAAAAGAGAAAAATTTGTGCATTCATCTGTTGTTGTAGTGCGCAGTATTCTAATCGACTTGCGAATCTCTGTGCTAAGAAAGAAACCCAATCTGAAGAAAAGAGGTAAGATCTTAAATCTTTATGCTCTGGTAAAGGTAAGATAAGTGGAAATTTTTTCTTGGAAAGTATGAATCTAGGTATGTTTGATAGATTTTTTCCTAGTCTGAAAACTAGGGCATAGTTAGAAAAAAGAGTTGATCTGAATAAATTTCATAGAAATAGAGAAAGATATGTTATTCCTATGCATAGAAAGAATTTTTGGACTAATAAGTGGATGCAGGAACCTAGAAAGAATTTTTGCAGATTGCAGGTCCAGCACTGTGATCCGAGTGCGCAGTACAAGAGAGGATGGAACTCATTTAAAAGAAAGAGAGGATTAACACTGTGTTATAATTGCAGAAGACCAAGACATCTTGCTAAGGAATGCCCTGATATAGGTCCTATTTGTCTTTGTTGTAAAGATATTGGTCATGAGGTTGAGGATTGCCCAAGGATGATTGCTAAAGTTGAAAATATGAACATGAGACAAGAAAACTATAAAGAAGGTCAAAAGACTAAGGATATGTTAGGAAATCATAAAGGGAAAGAGTCAGAGACTATGCTAATACAGTTAAAAGAAGTAATGGATGATCACATAGACATTAGTTTACCAAAGATCCTGAAAGAAAAACAATGCATAGTTACAAGAATAGAAGACTTTGACATAGACTATGTATTATATGAAGAAACACATGTGAATATTATGCCAAAAAGTACTTGGGAAATTTTGGGAAAGCCTTCTATGATACCTTCATTGGGAAGGATAGGATTGTTTAAAGGAAAGATGATAACCCTATGTGGAAGAGTTACTAATATACCTATGATTGCTCATGAGACATCGGTTGAAGAAGAATTTGAAGTCATTAAATTTGTTGAGAACAATGCCCCTTTTCCACTTTTGTTAGGAAAGAATTGGATTGAGAAGGATCAGATCAGAAGGAAAGTAGAGGAGGAAGCTTCAGAACAAAAAAAGCAAGAACTAAGGTACATCATAGCCAAAAAACTAGAGCGACTAATAGAAGAACAAGAGGATCGATCGAAGCAACATAGGGCAAGAGAATTGGCTATTGAGGTTGAAGGAACACAAAAAGGGTTGAAGGACCTATCCATGCAAGAAAGAAGAATACCTACCCTGGAGTTAATAAGAGAAGGGGTATTACCTTTGAACCCTTTGAAAGAACATCAACATTGTGAAGCTACTATTCTAAGAGAACATAAGAATAAGAATGGAAAGAGGAATCTAGAAACTCATATCACAGGAAAGAAGGCAAGGAATCTCAGTAAGAAGAAAGCCAAGTTAGAAAAACTATAGGAGGTTCTAGAGAAGACTTCATAGGAGGAATATCTACAGAACTTGAACCTTGTTGGAATAATAGAACCATGTATAATGGGAATTCGCCACATCGAAGCTATATGATTGTTGGAGGCATCCCGGCCGTTAGAATGACGCCCTGGAACGGCTAGAAAACGCAATTATGAGAAAATGGACCGTTGAGACCATGCCATAATGGACTGATTTGTATTGATTGAGGTATTCCTGCCCATTGGAGGAATCTGTTACGATGCTTTCTTATTTAACCCAATGGACGTTGCGCTAGGAACAGTTTTGGCCACCTATGATTATCCAAGATAACAAAGAATCGATTGCATATTGCGCTGTGATTTCTAGACCTCGCCATCCAATTGATTACCTCACTTGTCCGTTCACCTACCCGATCCATTTGGTTACAAGTGTGAATGTCGGGAGAACCTAGCACATTAGAGAAGTCTGTGGAAGAGATTCTTGTGGAGCCATGGCTAAAAGAGTTATGTTTGTAGGAATACAAACATCGTCGACTGGGGGCCTGCAAGAATCCCCCTTGACTAGATGTTGTTCTAGCTGACTCGCTACTAAGAAGCGAAGAAAACACCGCGATGATCTGGCTAACGTGAATCAGATCCTATCAGTCATGCCAAATTACATACCACCTTTAGATAGCATGGTGAACTGCAACAACATCCCACGTGACATTGAGTACACGCTGATCACTACGTACATCCCGAAAGGGATACATATAGTTGGACCCCAGTTAGGATAGATCCCAGCCTTGAAAAAAAATGACTTTAACCTCAGAGACATGAAGAACTACGCGATGCTCACGCTACATAGGTATTTGATGAGAACAACTAGGAAGAAGTTGCGCATAGTCTCCCAACCATTGATTAAGGAGCTTGCACAAACGATGATCCTGAATGTAATGAAGATCCCTCACTTTGACTGACATCGGGAGGTTAACGCTTGTGTTAAAATCCTCCTGTCCTGCGACCACAAAGGATATATGTGGCTCGATAGGAATGTCACTGTGGATCCGACGCTGATCCATCTCATTACAGGACTGAGCATGCAGGGAACAAACCCTCAATAGTTCTATCTAGGGAAGACTTCTGATCGCTCCCTGACACAATGCATAGAGGAATATTATGGCGATGTAGAAAAGGGAAAGCAAGGTTACAAGGTAGCCTCCATCCAGGATGGTGTAGTGCACCTATCTTGTCATCTTATAGCTGGTAAACTCATCATAAAGAACCATCCAACATAGGTCATAGGATTCGTAGTGGACCTTGTAGGGAAGTGCATAGAAGGAATGCAAATGAACTTGGTGAGTTACCTCGTCAACAAGCTCGAAAAAGACTGCCGCGAAGCGCATGATCAGGGGTATGAATTCCATTTCAGTTGGTTACTGGTACTGATTGTGTTTGTTGCTTGGCAGATGCCAGAAGGAGTGACATTTCTCGAAGTTGAGCCATCCTAGCCATTGGGTGCAAGGTTTTCCACCTTATGGTATAAAAAATACATGTCGAAGCAGTGAAAGTTGAACACTGTCTTCCATGCCTACTACTATTAGTTGAAGTGTGCTATTGAGGCTTTTCCATGAATGACATTGAACAAAATCCACCAGTACAGACCACTAGCGAAGTTCTGCGCAGACTGACACTTTATTTATATCACTACACATAGGGATGAGAGTAAGGAGGATCTATAGTCCTATTACAAACTGACTGACGAGGATATGGAGGAAATAACCAAAGAATGGCCAGGAGAGTTCCTTGTATCGGTTGACACTACAGAACTCTCCAAACCCAACATTATAGGAAGTCCATTGGTCACCCAAGTTGAGCATGGTGGACATGCTAGCATGAAGAAAAAGAAGAAAAAGGAGGAAGTGCAGAACATAGAAACTGATGAGGAGGACAATGCATCGAAGGAAAGTGGGCCTGAATTGCCCATAGGAGGAGGAGGAGACGAGGTGAATCAAGAATAAGGAGGGTAAGAAGGAGACAAACAAGAAAAATGTGAAGTTACACCGCCGAAGGACCCTCCCACCGAGGCCGAGACATCGAATAAGATGAAGGTTTCTCCGTAGAAACCCTCATCAAGAAAGAATACGTGAGCAAGTAAGCCCAAGATAAAGGCCACGCTCACAGTGGATGATGTCAATCTAATCATCGCAACTGTGGAGGATGCTTCAGAGGATATCTTGCAATGATATGGAGCAAATCAGGAGATGTTGTATGAAAGAATCGAGAAGGATCTGCATGAGATACAACAAGCCATCCATTCGAGCTGTGCAGTACCTAATGCACCCTCTTCATTAAAGATTGGAGAATTGGGGGATGAACCCACCCAATTACGAAGGCTAGAAGATGCAACAGAAGCTTGACTTCATTGAGTCCATGAAGAGAAGGAGAAGGCTACAGAAGACTATAAGCAAGAAAAGGATGAGGTCTTAGAGAAACTTCATGTTGCGCAAAAGGAGAAAGATGAAATTCAGGCTATGTTTGAGGAGGACAAAGTAATGATGCAGAAATAAAAAGACCAGTTGCTCACAGAGTAGACTGTGGTCCAAGAGGCAGTAACTAAAGCACTTCACTCTATGTTGGGCTTGGCATAGGAGGAACCATAGTCAACCAAGATTCAAGTGGGGAATCTCGCTGAGGCCATTCAACAACTCCAAGCAAGGATAATGGAGCTATAGATCCAAGCAGTGTCGAGCACTTTGTAGGAAGTGCGCGACCAAAGGGAGGAAGTAGCTAAGAGTGCAGTTAGAAGGATCAAGGTCCTCACCTTATAATGTAAACAATTGAGTGATCGAAGTGCGTATAACTATGAACACCTCACAGAATATTTGGAGCTGAGGAAACTAGAAGCACAACTACAAGAGGCGCAACAACAAGCATCCACCGTGCATGCACAAATGAAGTCACTCACTGCAGTTGATAAAATAAAGAGATCACAGAAGCAGTGTGCAGTCTAGCAGCAGATTACTTCCATCTAGAGCAAAGTCATGGAGGTTACAAAAAGACTACAGCCAGTGAAGGACGAAGCCTACATGATTTTTGAAGAGATTGAAGGATAAGGCTTGCAGCTAGACCAGATGGTTACTATAGTGGAAAAACGCCTGGAAGGGCCTGTTACAGAGCAACGAATTCAGGAGTTCTTCGAGCAGGAGGCTCTGGAAAAGCAGAAAGTCAAGGCAGCTCGAGCTAATCTCGAGGCCTTTGAAGCAGCGTTGCCCAGATCTGAGTGATTCGGGACGAGTCACAGGTGAGTATTGGGGGGCGGTTGGCCCTTAAACAAGTTTTGACCACTTTTGGGACTTCGACAGGCTGGTCGAAGATGGAGTGCCCAAGCAGAGATGAGACCGTGGAATCTCTCTTGTTTTACAAACTTGTGGATGAAGAAAAGGGTTTATGTAATGGGTTAGAGATGTCGGCCCATGGGTTTACCCATGATTAGGCCTTTTTGTAAATCTATAAATAAGTAGTATCTAAGAAATGTAGATGGCCATTGGCTTAGTGCATGACTAGTTAGCTTTGCGCAAGAATATGTTAAGACTTGTGGAGATAAGTGCAATTGTTTTGTAAGTTTCTTTGTGCACATACATTGTATGTAAGGCTCTATGCTACTAAGGAGTTGGCTCAGTGCCTTGACCTGATTTTGGGAAGGAGGATCTGGCATGCTGCACACAGATCTCATGTCCTCTACATAGTTTGGCTCTATGGCTTGGTGCACATGAGCAGATGAATGTAAGAAGATTGAAGACTAATAAAGAATAAGAAGAAGTTGGTGGACGTAGCCCCACACTGGGGTGAACCACGTATATCCCGTGTCTTAATGTGCTCTGTGCGATGTGATTTTTGTTGTTTATCTTCTTAGTATTGTGTTATAATGTATGATGAATGCATCTGATGTTGTTTCTTAGTGCTTACTGATATTAAAGATAAATGAATGACTTGAGCTAATGCTATGTCCTAAGTGATTGAAGGTTCTTGGTCTTTATTATTACTGTTCTGAACTATAATAAGGGTTTAAATCTGAGATGTGAATGTGACTCATGAACTAATGCATATTGTGGTCTAAGTGCTCTGCCAAGTGTTGTAATCATATATCTGCGTCCCAACTTGGTTGTAAACACCTGAGTCCTGAAACCCCCCTGCCTCTACCTCGGGTGAGACTTCATATGCTTCGCAGGTGTTTCCAAAAGGGCTGTAGTTAGGGTTTTGTTGGTGCACTGTTGAAGCGTTATACCCTAGGTCTGCCCCTGTGCCAAAAGTACTCATAAGACTCTAGGCTTCATTTCTAGAATAGATGAGCTGAAGTATATGGATGGAATGAGACCCCCTGAAAGGAGAGCATTAAGGAATCTCTCATTAGTCAGTACGAGGTACAGAGAAATAGCTTTATGATTTGGAGGAACTTAGACGAAGAACATGTTCATGAATCAATGACCCTATGCGTCTTTCACATGCACCAAATGCATTTATTCCATGAAAAGACCCTATGAATAACAACCAATAAGGAATACTATCGACAATGGCGAGGAAACCACCAATAAGGCTAATGGAATCCAAGACACTCCACGAATCATAATGTGTGAATATATTTCTTTCCATCGAACATAAGGGAAACCCCCTAGTTAGTGACCAATGAGGATATGTCAACTGTTGGGTTGAAGGTTACCTACCCATAATGAAAGTAGGACTAGGGTGCACGATAAAAATACGAATTCATGTAACTCTGAGACACACTAATGGTATGACCGACATGAAAAGTCAAGAGTTTTGAGAAATGGCCGACACAGGATTATAGACTTCCTTTGAAAAAGAGCATGAGACATATGGAGGACTCTGGCATCATAGACTCAATGATGAAACTTTGTGATGCAGGAGGCATCAATCAACCTATCCATAGGGACTGGAAGAGTAACCGTTTGGAGGAGTAAACTCTAAGTAATGAGCTCAGCTTTCTAAGGTCATGCTAAACCCAAACTTTGGATGACAAGTGGACTCAAAAGTTTTTTCTCCATTCAAAGGAGACACGATTGCTGCCAATCATAAGATAATATTCCTTTCCCGCCCGTATTTTTTGTTTTTTCATAGAAAAATGAATGCTATGATACATAGGAAGAAACGAGTGTCACAAGTAAGCAATTGGTTCCAAAAGTGGAACATATCTATGCTCAATGCAAGGATGTGCATGTAGGATATGGACACTCAATGGAATGTTTCCTCTTAGGGTACAGGGTGTCAAGTTGCAAAGGATATAAACAAGGCTTTGCTTGGCTGGTGACATACATTTCTGAGGTAATAGGATTATAATTGAGAAAGAGGGAATCAATATTAGTCTCAATACTGCAAGCAAGATAATGAGATACAATTACAATTTAACTCCAAATAATGTCCTTTTTCATAAATTTAGTCCCCTAGGCCCGAAAAAGTATAAAAAAAACCCAGGATAACTCTTCTAGCAACTATTGATTAGATTATTCCTTTTTCCAAATTAGTCTACTTGGTCCGAAAAAGGGTTAAACTTACACCAAATAGACGTTCTTTCAAATCCAATTAATGAGTGTAAAAGAGACAAGTTCACTCGACAATCTTTTTTCTTTTTGAGAGAGTCGAAAAAGAGCTTAAACAAGACTCAAGGATGTTGTTCTCAACAACATATCATGGGGGAGGACAGGGCTCTCGTGAAGGAATTCTATGGAAAGTCAACAACTCATAGACAACTGGCACAAGCTTGGGAAAACCCAAAGATTTCCAAGTCTAGGAGGATAAAATACTTGCAAAGGTTACCTTTTCTACAATATATCGAAGAATTCCCCTTATCTGGAAGGGTGTAGAAAAAGGAATTCGATGCTCCACAAGATCATTCCAGTCAAAGTAAATATCCCTAGGACTTAGAGGGAGTGTACTTAGAGAGAGTGGAATGCTCCCTTGTTCAGAAGGTACAAGACTAGAAATGTTAATGACATGGTCGAAACATGCATCACCCCTCAAAACATGAGTGGTGTTGTCCAAAGATTGCATCGGCATGGTCGTTTTATCAATCAAAGAAGGATTAGAATGTTGGGAAACCAAAGATGACTCAGAACCTGAAGGGCTATCAAACAAGGACCATGCTTCACGTACCATTACAGTAGCATGGCACAAACAAGTAAGGTGATTTCCTTTGCAAATCCTACAAAGGAACTTGGGTTTACATCCTATACGTCAAGGCTTCTCAATCGTATGAATTACCCCAACATGACTTACAATGGTTGGTGACATGCTCTCAGCATGACTTGTAGAGGCTAGTAGCTCATCTCCAACATGATTTACAGAGGTTGGTGATGAATTACCAACATGACTAGCAGAGGTTGGTGATGTATGTGCAGTGTGACTAATAATGACTATAGTTGTGCTCCCAGCGTGACTTGTAGCGGTTGGTTGTGGTATTTGACACCAAGGTTTCGGAAAAGACTGGTTTTGAGAAATTGCAGGCCAGGAAGGGTTCTGGTATACACCATGGACCTATCTGACATGATAGTATGCTCCTCCAAACTTATTCATAAAGAGTTGTAAGGGCATCGTCACTAAGGAAGCTGCTTGTGAATATAAAGTTTCATGACAAGGGTTACTTAGGTGAGGATATATGTTTCCCCCAGATGAAGGAAATCCATGAAGGGGGTTGCCCGTACTATAAAACAAAATTCCTCTGGATGAAACACCATAGGACAGATGGAGGTACACCATGGAAAAATCATTTGGAGGAGTCGACATAATGGAAGGAGGGTATATGGATGGGATGTAATAAGTAGACTGACCGTCCATTTGAGCACTTGCTCCTGGAAAAGTGAAGCTAGGGTTGCATCCATGGGAAGGAATATTCCAACCTCCCACCATGAGAGTTGGTTGAGGGATATGACTCCCACCAAAAGAAAATGGAGAATGAGGCATCATGCCCCTGGACCCAAAACTAGGATTCACATAAGAAGGCAAGGCAGAGGATGGAAAGTGTGAAGACATGTCTAGCATACTAAGAGAAATATGATTAGAGGCCTAAGATATTGATTGAGTATCATGATTCTACGTACCACTAGGAAATACAAAAGGATTCTTCCCCATGGCATGAGAAAATACCATGGGTTGGGTAATGCCAACTGAGGGAGTCACGGGGGATCCACTAACCATAGCAATGAAGACTCACGTTGCAATACAAAATCCTAAGGCCAACTAATCAATCAAAGAGCACACCAAAAATAAACAAAAGGCCAATATGCACACAAACAAGATATAGTAGCTAAAAAGAGGCCTCCCTCACTAGAGTAGGTATGCCTCACTCATGAGGGGCCTAAGACTCCCTTCAAAATATTGGAGGTATTAGAATCAGTTATAAGGGCCCTCGTGGGATTAGCAACACAGTTGGTTAGATCACCCCAGAGAGGTAATCCTCCATAAAGGCTGTGTGATGTATGACCCTTATCTGACTCAGGGTACCTGCAGAATAACCCTTGCAAGTAACCTATGTGGCTACCTATTTCAAACAACTAAAGAAACCAAGATATAACCAATGCACAGGCGAACAATCGTAAGTCAGGTCCACCGTATGGGAAGGGTAACAAAGCCCAAAATATTGAAAGAACTGCCTCTCATAGAGGTAAAGGTACTGGAAAGACCCCCATATACAGATAGATCCTCAAAAATATCTCTAATGCTAAGAAGGTGTTAGAGGGATATCTCTGCAACCAACTTCGTGCGACCTCGTGCTTAACTCCGGTGTGAGCGGAGCATCTTGACGTCACTAATTATACAATGGATTTCACCACTCCTTTAGTTAGACACATATGTTGAGTTTAATAGCCTTAGAGAAGTTTACTCACAAAATCCTATTCCAAGGCCCTATATCCTATACTTGTTTGTGTACTCTAAAAAATGAAATCATTTCTAATCAATTCTAAATTAATCAATGTCACTTTTAATGGCTTTTGTTTACTCAAAAGATGTGGTCATGAAACTAATGATGTTATGACTCATCATATACAAGAAATGAATATGAACATAAAGCTAAGTCCTAAACTTCAATTCTCAAGAAATGATAATCTTTTCAAATATGCAACTTTCAATTCAACTCTGAAATTTCAATAATATGCAATCTTTCCATACATGTATCAAGATCAATAATAAGAACCCAAAAGATCAAATGCCATAATGCAAAATGATTTTTTTTTTTTGTATTTTCTATATAAAGGAATGAAAATGAAAGGGTTGAATAACAACTTGATATATAAAACCTATTGTAAGTAAAAATATACAAACCAAGCATGATACTAAGAAACAAACACTCAACCCAAAATGCAAAGACAACCAACGAAAAAGATGACGAGAAAGAAAAACTGCCCAAAAATTCAACCAAAGAAAGGTTTCCTATCACTATGCAGGCACTTAACAGTTATGACAGAGACCCAAGAAGACTCAAAAACCATCAAAACTCACCCAACAAACACCAAACTCAGCAACTAAGAAAAAAAGATTGATGTACACGATTGTTTAAGCAAAAACAACATACGTACACACCCTATAGAATGAAAACTCATGTATGTATGCGTCCGTCAAGGGAAAAAATGTGTATATGTATTAAAACACTACCAGGTTAGGATAAGACCAAGAAACTCAGACTCAAAATGAAAATAGGTTGTCAAGCAATCAAATGACAAGGAAACTCAAGCTAATAGAGAGAAATCTAATGAGAAAAACACACCAAACCCTGAAATATAAGATTCAATCCCTAGTATGGTCACCAATTTTGTTATGAGGAAAATCACTCTATGGAAAGGGGTAAACCACAACAGATGGAATTGACTACAGAAATCATCCCTAATCCAAAGTATGCTATATAGATGAAAATGCTAATAAGACTAGATAAAGAGCCTATCTCGTCTGGACGTTCGAAGAAGACCAACGTTGAGCACTCGACTCAAATATTTATACCTGTAACTTGTCCTCAACAACCAAGATACACAAGCATATTGTGATAATATATATTGTTAGCACATATAATAGCATAATGCAGCAACATTCATAACAAATATGCCCATGGAATAACAATTCAAATATTTGCAATATATTAATTGGATGAGAAAAGAGTATTTCTATTAAAATATGATCAACAGAAGTGTATGAATGACAAACTTCTGTGTCGGCATGTCTCAGAAACAACAAACTAAGTCCCTTCCAGGTGGGCCTCCACCACTTCAATCCTCCACCAAATGCAAGCTCATATAAGAGAGACAATGAGGTTCTCCATCAAAGAGGGAAGAGCTTGGGGGTTGAACAATGTGTTCAAACTTCAAAGGACAAAGGGATACAGACTCAATATGAAGTGAATAATTTCTCTAGAGTAAATTTTCTCTCAAAAGTTGAATTCTCTCCCTTTCCACAGTTTGGATATGGCCCATTTATATCCTTCAAATGGAATTGAAGGGCCGAGTCGGAACATTTCTAGTATATGGAAGGTCAAGGATCATGGATCTCGTGACGTGACATGGAAACTTGACACAATTTTTAATTTTGAGCACCAAACCCGATGTACGTGGGTTGTAATAGTGCAACCTGTGTATACGCATGTTGTATAACTATTAGGGAATGTATATGTGGAAAAATATGATTTTTAGCTCGAGGAAGTGCAAAAGGGGACTTTAAGTCTGCATAGGGAAATGGAAAAGGCCTTATGAGAAAGTCGCATGGGGTGAGGAAAATCTTGCTATAACAGATCCCCCCTAATGTGTGAGGTTAGAGGAATAGCTGCGATGGCTGAAATACATTATAATTCCCAGAAGTGGAGTAATGGAGAACGAATTGGACGAACTAGTTGCTCATAATAATATTACAATCCATAATGACTTTGTACACATGGATGCCAATTTGAATTACACTGGAGATCCATGTGGAAATATACCAAACAACTGTTCATAGCCATGAATAGGCAATACAAAGTAGATACATGCCATAGGCTGTCATATTCATGAACAAGGCCTAGTGAAAACCAGCCTCAAAATCAATCTAAAGATATATGTATATAGTGGAGTACAATATGATCTCCCATGATCACTAAAGTCATATAGGTACTGGTCCAATGAATGATAGAAACAACTCATGAAAGTTGCTACTATAAAATGTTGTCATCAAGTCTTCTACACAACCCGCCAAAGGTGTAAGTCTACATCATGTGAATAAAGGAGTTGAGTTTGAACAAAATGAGACTTCATTTGATTATCAATCATTGAGGTATATCGTTAACAAACGTGAGACAACCTACCGATAATGAAAGTAGGTATCAAGGAACCGAGTACATTCTTACAATTGTGAATAAAGGTGTTGAGGTCAAACACTTGAAGAATCCATAGATCAAAATACATTGGTGTATTCCCAACTATCGATGGCAGGAGAACCTGCCACTGATGACTGCAAGCCTCTAGGTACTCATAGGACTCTAGGCTTCGTTTCAAGATTATATGAGTTGAATTCGATGGAAGGAGACCTGCTGAAAGGAGAGAATTAAGGCATCTCTCATCAATCAACACGAGGTACAAATCAATAGCTTGATGATTTGGTGGAACTCAGATGAAGAACATGTTCATGAACCAATGACCTTATGGGTATTTTGCATGCACAAGATGAAAGTAGTGCACGAAAAATAACCTCTGAATAGAAACCAATAAGGAAAAATATCGACAAAGGTGAGGAAACCACCAATAAGGCTAATGGAATCCAAGACACTGCAAAAATCACAATGTGTGAATAGATTTATTGTCGTCGAAGACAAGGGAAACCCCACAGTCAGTGACCAATGAGGAGATGTCAACTGTTGGATTCAAGGTTACCTACCCATAGTTAAAGTAGGATCAGGGTGCACGATAGGACTACAACTTCATGTAACTCTGAGAAACACTGAGGGTATGGCCCACATGCAAAGTCAAGAGTTTTGAGAAATGGCCGACATAGGCTTATAGACTTCCTTTGAACAAGAGCATGAGACATATGAAGGACTCTGGTAGCATAGACTCAATGATGAAACTTTGTGATGCAGGAGGCATCAATCAAACTCTACATAGGGACTAGAAGAGTAACCAGTTGGAGGAGTAAACTCTAAGTAACGAGATCAACTTCCTAAGGTCATGCTAAACCCAAACTTTGGATGACAAGTGGACTCAAAAGTTTGTTCTTTGTTCAAAGGAGATACGACTACTGCCAATCATAAGATAATATTCCTTTCCCGCTCGTATTTTTTTGTTTTTTCATAGACAAATGAATGTTATGATACAGAGGAGGAAACAAGTGTTGCAAGTAAGAAATTGGTTCCAACAATGGAACATGCCTATGCTCAATGCAAGGAGGTGCATGTAGGATATGGACGCATGGGGTAATTTTTCCTCTTAGGGTACAAGGTGTCAAGATGCAAAAGACATAAACAAGTCTCTGCTTGGCTAGTGATGAAAATTGTTGGGGTAATAGGCTTATAATCGAGAAAGAGGTAACTGGAAATAGCCTCAATACTACAAGCAAGAGAATGAGATGAAATTACAAATTAACTCCAAAGAATGTCCTTTTTCGTAAATTTAGTCCCCTAGGCCCGAAAAATTATAAAACAGCACCCAAGAGAACTCTTCCAGCCACTAGTAACTAGAGTGTTCCTTTTTCAAAATTAATCTACTTGGTACAAAAAAGGGTTAAACTTACACCAAATAGACGTCCTTTCAAATCCAATTAACGAGTGTGAAAGAGACAAGTTCACTCGACAATATTTTTTCTTTTTGAGAGAGTCAGAAAAGAGCTTAAACAAGACTCGAGGATACTGTTCTAAGAAACATATCACGGGGGATGTCAGGGCTCCCATGCAGAACTTCTGTGGAAGGTCAACAACTCATAGACAACTGACACAAGCTTGGGAAAACCCAAAGCTTTCCAAGTCGAGGAGGATAAAATACTTGCAGGGTTACCTTTTCTACAATATATTGAAGAATTCTCCTTATTTGGAAGGGTGTAGAAGAAGGAATTCGATGCTCCACAAGATCATTCCAGTCAAAGGAAACCTCCCTAGGACTTGGAGGGAGCATACTCGGAGAGAGTGGAATGCTCCCTTGTTCAGAAGGTACAAGACTAGAAATGTTAATGACATGGTAGAAATATGCATCACCCCTCAAAACAAGAGTGGTGTTGGTCAAAGATTGCATCAACATGATTTTTGTATCAATCAAAGAAGGATTAGAATGTCAGGAAACCAAATATGAATCAGAACTCGAAGGGATATCAGACAAGGACCATGCTTCACATACCACTACAGTATTAGGGAATGAACAAGTAAGGTAATTTCCTTTGCAAAGCCTACAAAGGAACTTGGGCTTACATCCTATACGTCGAGGCTTCTCAATCGTATGAATTCCCCCAGCATGACTTACAGTGGCTAGTGACATGCTCTCAACATGACTTGTAGAGGCTAGTATCTCATCTCCAACATGATTTACAGAGTTTGGTGATGAATCCCCAACATGACTAGCATAGGTTGGTGATGTATGTGAAGTGTGACTAATAGTGACTATAGTTGTGCCCCCAGCGTGACTTGCAGTGACTGGTTGTGGTATTTGAGACTGGTTTTGAGAAATTGTGGGCCGAGAAGGGTTCTGGTATACACCATGGCCCTATCCAAAAGAATAGTATCCTCCTCCAAACTGATTCATAAAGGGTTGTAAGGGAATCGTCACCGAGGAAGCCGCTTGCGAAGAGAAAGCGACATGAAAAGGGTTACTTAGGTGAGGATATATATTTCCCCCAGATGAAGGAACTATGTGAAGGGGGTTGCACGTACTATAAAATGAACTCCCTATAGATGAAACACCAGAGGGAAGATGGAGGTCTTCCATGGGAAAATAATTCATAGGAGCCGACATAACGAAAGGAGGGTAGATGGACAAGATGTAATAAGTAGAATGACTGCCCATTTGAGCACTTTCTCCTGGAAAAGTGAAGCTAGGGTTGGATCCATGGGAAGGAATATTCCAACCTCCCACCATGAGAGGTGGTTGAGGGATATGACTCCCACCAAACAAAAATGGAGAATAAGGAGGCCTCATGCCCTTGAACCCAAAACTAGGATTCACATAAGAAGGTGAGGTAGAGGATGGAAAGTGTGAAGACATGTCTCACATACCAAGAGAAATATGATTAGAGGCCCAAGTTATTGAATGAGTATCATGATTCTGCATACCACTAGGAAATACAAAAGGATTCGTCCCCATGGAATGCGAAAAGACCATGGGTTGGGTAGTGCTAACTGAGGGAGTCACGAGTTCTTCACTAACCATAGCAATGAAGACTCACGATGCAATACAAAATCCTAAGGCCAACTAATCAATCAAAGAGCACACCAAAAATAAACAAAAGGCCAATATGCACACAAACATGATATAGTAGCTGAAAAGGGGCCTCCCTCACTGGAGTAGGTATTCCTTTCCCAAGAGGGACCTGAGACTCCATTCAAAAGATTGGAGGTATCTGAATCAGTTATAAGGGCCCTCGTTGGCTTAAAAAATTAGTTAGTCAGATCCCCCTAGAGAGGTAATCCTCCATAAAGGTTGTGTGCTGTATGAACCTTATCTGACTCAGGGTACCTACATAATAACCCCTGCAAGTAACCTATGTGGCTATCTATGTCAAGAAACTAAAGCCAACAAGATATAATCAATGCATAGGTGAACAATCGTAAATCAGGTCCACCGTATGGGTAGGATAACAAAGCCTGAAATCTTGAAAGCACTGCCTTTCATAGAGGTAAAGGTACTAACAAGACCCCCATATACGAATAGATCCCTAGAAATATCTCTAACACTAAGAAGGTATTTGAGGGCTATCTCTGCAACAAACTTCACGCGAACTCATTATTAACTCCGGTGTGAGTGGAGCATCCCGATGTCACTAATTATACAATGGATTTCACCACTCCCTTAGTTAGACACATATGTTGAGTTTAATAGCCTTGGAGAAGTTTACTCACAAAATCCTATTCCAAGGCCCTATATCCTATACTTGTTTGTGTACTATGAAAAATGAAATCATTTCTAATCAATTTTAAATTAATCAACGTTACTTTTAATGGATTTTGTTTACTCAAAATATGTGGTCGTGAAACTAGTGATGTTATGACTCAACATATAAAAGAAATGAATATGAACATAAAGCTAAGTCCTAAGCTTCAATTCTCAAGAAATGATAAGCTTTCCAAAAATGCAACTTTCAATTCAACTCTGCAATTTCAATAATATGTAGTCTTTCCATACACATATCAAATCAATAATAAGGACCCAAAAGATCAAATGCCATAATGAAAAATGATTTTTTGTTTTTGTATTTTCAATATAAAGGAATGAAAATGCAAGGATAGAATAACATCCTGATATATAAACCCTACTATAAGAAAAAAGAGACAAACCAAGTAGGATACCAAGAAGAAAACACTCAGCCCAAGATGAAAGGACAACCAATGAAAAAGGAGATGAAAAAGAAAAACCGCCCAAAAATTCAACCAAAGAAAGGTTTCCTATCACTATGCAGGCACTTAACAATTATGAGAGATACCCAAGAAGACTCAACAACAATCAAAACTCACCTAACAAACACCAAACTCAGTAACTAAGAAAACAATATTGATGTACGTGACTATTTAAGCAAAAATCGCGTACGTAGACACCCTATAGAATGACATCTCACGTATGTATGCGTCTGCCAAGGGAAAAACCATGTATATGTATTAAAACACTGCTAGGTTAAGGATAAGGCCAAGAAACTCATAATCAAAATGAAAATAGGTTTTCAAGTAATTAGACGACAAGGAAACTTAGGTTAACAGAGAGCAATCTAAGGAGAAAAACACTCCAAACCCCGAAATAGAATATTCAATCCCCAGTATGGTCACCAATTTTGTTATGAGGAAAATCAATCTATGGAAAGGGGTAAACTACAACAGATGGAAATGAATGAATAAATCAACTCTAATCCCAAGTATGATATATATATATATATATATATATATATATGAAAATGCTAACAAGACAAGATAAAGATCCTACCTCGTCCGAACATTTGAAGAAGACCATCGTTGAACACTTGACTCAAAGATTTATACCTGCAACTTGTCCTCAACAACCAAGATACACAAGCATATGGTGATAATATATGTTTTTAGCAAATATAACAGCGTAATCCATCAACATTCATAACAAATATGCATATGGAATAACAATTCAAATATTTGCAAAATATTAATTAGATGAGAAAAGAGTATTTCTATTAAAATATTATCAACATAAGTGTATGAATGACAAACTTCCATGTCGGCACGTCTTGGAACCAAGAAACTAAGTCCCTTCCAGCTGGGCCTCCACCACTTTAATCCTCCACCAAAGGCAAGATCATATAAGATAGACAATGAGGTCCTCCATCAAAGAGGGAAGATGTTGGGGGCTGAATAATGTGTTCAGATTTCAAAGGACAAAGGGATGCAGACTAAATATGAAGTGAATAATTTCTCAAAAGTTGAATTCTCTCCCTTTCCACGGTTTGGATATGGCCCATTTATAGCCTTCAAATGGAACTAAAGTGTCGAGTCAGAATGTTCCCAGTATATGGAAGTTCAAGGATCATGGATCTCATGATGTGACATGGAAACTCGACACAATTTTTAATTTTGAGCACCAAACCCAATGTACATGGGTTGTAATGGTGCAACTTGTGTATACACTTGATGTATAACTATTAGGGCGTGTATATGTGGAAAAGTATGATTTTTATCTCTAGGAAGCAAAAGGGGACTTCAAGTATGCATAGGGAAATGGAAAAGGCCTTCTGATCAAGTTGCATGGGGTGAGGCAAATCTTGCTATAACAAAGGGAAAAGGGGGAGCTTAATTCAAGGGAATATTTTATTAATATTTTTGAAAATTTAATTTATGGATAATTATTTATCCTAAGTTTATGAGGGATGGGAATGAGTCACCAAATTTGGTTCTTAAGGTGAAAGGTGTCAAAATATAGTCCCGAGGGTGACAAGTGTGTAGTTATGACCATGTGAATATATTATTGAGCCTTAGTGTATTTTAGGGGTGATTATCCATCATTGTTTTGGGGAAAGTGGTGTAGGGATACATGTTGGGGGCTCCATCTGGACTACCATCTGAACTCCATTCGACCATCCATATTTGTTTGTGATCTATACCTGAGACCGCCATCATTATTTGTAAGCATTTCTCTCCAGGTGAGAGATTTGCAGTGATGAAGAAGCACATTGTCAAGCCTGTGTGTCGAAGAAGCGGTTTGTCAAGCCCGTACGCATTTCTCTCCAAGTGAGAGTTTTTTTGTCGAAGAGGCTGGTTGTCGGGCTCATGGAATTCTCTCTTGATGAGATATTTGCTAAGAATTTCTCCATGGTGCACTGGTAATTATATACAAGGCTCTAAGACTTCATGTCTAGCTTGTTGCTGAAACCCCGGAAGGGAAGTGGGGAAGCCAAAGGACTGTTGAGCAAATAAGGGGCACACTTCCTGGGGTGGAACACACATGTGGGGACCCAGATACTGTAGGATAGTTGTAGTATTTGGGCACCTTGGATTGAGCATTCTGATGAATATCAGACCATAGTCTAGCATTAGGAACCCTTTTTCCCTATGGAGTTTAGGCCTTATCTTAGGGGTCACCTATTGCTGAAATATTATGAGAGACAGAGTCTATGGCTGGGAGGAACGTCTGAGTCCTGCACGTAGTTGGTGGCTCTTATAAAAGATGAGTGTCCCTCACATGTTTGTTTTAATTAATGTGTGTATTACAGTCATATTTTAAAATGGGTTATTTTCTTGTATGTTATCATACATGAAGATTGGCGGTTATTCTATGTAATGGGGTACATACAGTTATTGGATGACATTCTGTATAATGTTGTTATGTATAAATATTATTGTTATTTTGTATAATATTGTTGTACTTATAGAGTATGTTAGCAATATGTATTTTTATTAGTTAAATTATGTGGTATGGTTACAAGATACCAAGGCAAGGTATAAATCGTCGTGTGTGCCATGAAGCAGTCCGCGCACACAAAGGTGATAAAATCAATGTGCAACATCAAATTGATTGCACATGTAGTATTGTGATGGATGCAGAGTGACTACGTGCACACCAATATATAGATATGATCTGAATGGATAATTGCGCAATATATTTTGAAATTTAATTCTGTTTTTGTAATTGTATGGAAATAAATATGCTCGTGGAGTGAGAACCAGCTTGGATATGAGTGTTGTACCTTAAAGTTTTGCGTAGATATTTTGGTCTACTTGTAACAGGGTGCATTATAAGTAGTATTCACGCACTAATATTTTTAAGTACATTTTCTAGTAGTGAGCTTGGGCTACTACAAAGAATATAAGAGCTTAAGAGAAGGAGTAGCACACTCATCCTGGGAGATTGGTGATGTTACAATGTGGTATTAGATCATTTTGTGAGTGTTGGTAACTGGGAAAGTTACATTGTCTCTAGCTTATTTTCTTCTTTCTTGGGGCCTTCATGACAAGCCTTTGTTGATGGTGTTTCCTTGCACTTTGTTTCCAATAGTTGTGACACCATTGATGTCAACGTGGCCAAACTTTGCTCAAATCAATCCAAAATGATGTTGGGATCTTCTTCCTTGTGTCCTCCATAATCTTCCCATTTCATTCTTGGTGCTCTACTTCACTCTAGAACTAGAAACAACTCCTATCCACTTCTTTTGTAATCACTGCAGATAATTACCATACAAGTCTCACTGGGTGCATTTGAACTTCTGCTTTGATACCATCTGATACATAAATGGGAGGATTATATCCTACCCATCTCATCAACATAGAATCCTATGCAATTCATTATAATCTTGGATCTCATCATCTTATGGAAACTTGATTGGTTGAGTCGACTAAGAGATGGACTAGTCAACCGCCCAAGTCGAGTCAACCAAATGATAGGGAAGTCGAGTCAAAAGTAGTGTCAAACATAGGCAAGTCAACTAAAAGTCGATTAAGATGAAATCAAGTCGACCAAAAGTCGATTCAGATGCATGAAATTCATCTGCAAGTCAAGTCGACCAATGTCTGGTCAACCAAGGGAAACAAATCGACTAGATGAAACCCAGTCAAATAGAGGGATGAATCAGGTTGTCTAGAAATTTTTGTCAGACGAATAAGTGAGGGGAAAACAGCCAAATGATAACCCAATCCAATGAAGGGTAGAATTGGGTTGATCGACAGTTAGAAACAATTATCTATAGGGTGAAATTAATATTCAACAATGAAGAAGACATCCATAGGAGAATTTGATACCCAACGACAATTAAAAAATGTTTGGAGGGAGATTTTGGTATTTGGCCACAGAGAAAAATGTTTGGGGGAGAAATTGGTAGCTGGTGAGATTGAAAAAACATGTATATGGTTTGTGGGTGAATAATTAATGACCGATAACACCAGAATGTGAATTTTAGTTTGTATTCATTCTGTGGGAAAAGAAAAACACCCCAACAATGCCGAAAATGTGATGCATGACCAAATGATAAAGTGTAAACACCTTCTTGCGGAAAACTCATCTATGGGAGTGAGAGAAAATTCCCAACGACTCTTAAAACGAAATTAGAAACCCCCAAGTAAATAGAAACAACTCAGGAAGGAGGGCTATTGATTTCCAACTTCAAAATGAATGTACGGGCATGGTTAAAGAATTATTGGTCTGGCTTATTGGATCATGGGAACTATATCAAAGGAAGAACGAGCTAAAAAAAATAATTGGCACATATTTCTCTTTGCTAAACAATATATAGAAACCCATTATGTTGTTGTGCATACCAATTATCATTCATAGATGATGCATCCAAAAACAACAATCACACAGAATCATAATTTACCCTAGAAACCCAAACAATAAAACCAACATTATTTTGGCTTCGACAAGGCTCTTTATTATTCAACAATGGGTAAGTTACAGGCTCTCTGGTTCATCTATATGCTCCTTAGTGACATCTAGGAAGCCTCTTCACATCATTCAAAATTGAAGAACCCCTTTTTTATTACGGGGAAAACATGATATAGAGTACTGAGTTGACTGGGAGGATAGCTGGAAGGCCATGCATCCCTAATGCTTCAACTTCTCTCCAATTCATTTATCTTCATTCTCTTTGTTTGTTTTGTATTTTCTCCTAGGGGAAATATCTCATGAAAGAATCAAATTTTTATAATACATTATTTCTTTATGTACAATAATATACTGCTCGAATTTACATCTCATTTGAATTAGACTATATTGAATACAAAAGTGGATATCAATCGTGATGGCATAGGGCCCTTCAGGCCAAACATTTTATCTTCATCATTTGTGGCCTTAAAATTTTCCCTTGTTGATCATCTTAGAGCTTGTGCCAAAAGCTAATTGTTCTTGTTGGATCCAATTCGGATCAGAAGGTTGCTTCTAGGTCAAAGGAATCCATTGTTATTTGTTATGTAATGAGTCCAACTTATTATGGGATTGGAATCGAAACTAGCTTTGGAATAGGAAGTAATGCAATGGGCTATTTCACTATGGGACAATTATGAGTTAACCCTGCATTAGTTGTGTCAATTGTTGTCAATCTATTTAGTATGGCATGAGTACCACCATTAATGGGATTCTTTACTAACCTTTTCCTAGATGGAAGGACGAAGGGCTTCATAGAAGGGAATCTACCCGAAGGGAATCATAGAATGGTTTCTTGACTAAGGTAAGTTAGATACATACCATGACGAACCATGAACTGGAAGACAACTCCCATGATTTTATGAGAAGAATAACCCTATTGTTTACATCCACCTTGCCCTCATTCAACAAACCTTCCATGCCCTTCATGTCCCCATTGCAGACTAAAAACAACATTTGCATGGTGGCATCTAGTTTCTCTGAAACCTACGATGTGTCATTCTTCAATTTGTCTATATCTTCATTACACCTCTTATTTGGATCCAAAGTGTTACAACCTTATTTTCCACCCTAGAGTCTCAATGGGGACTTATTGATGATGACACGTTGATACACACTTTTCTACCCTGGATTTAAATCACTTATGAGGATGACCGCACCTGAACTTCTTGACAGAGCTCGACCGATAGAGCACGATCAATCACTAGATACATAACATTTCATATGTGACCAGTCACTAGTTCCAATATTGTTGGGTCACAACTACCTTTGGATCCTTCTAGAGTTGGTGATTCAAAAAGAGATCAGTGCTAGAAGAGTTGGGTGTCTCGTGGCAGGAGCTTGGGAACTCTTAATTACTTGAATTTCACTAAGTTTTAGAGATCTAGAGCCATCTCTTAGCCTCCTTCACCAATCTATAAAATAAATTCCATCCATGGGCAAGAGAAGGAAGAATCCTTTGCACATACATGCTATTGGATTTTTAGAGGAGCTTCTCCATATAGTTTAGCCTTCAGATCAGGTTTTCCTTGCTTGAGTGAAGGTTGAGGAGGAGCAAGAGAAAGGGTCAAAGGAGCATCTCTTTCATTCACTCAAGGTATGATTATTTGATTGATATATTTCTCTTTATTCATTAATATAGATCTATGTTTTCCCCCTATCCACATTGTTGAATTCAATTGTAGAAGGGAGATATGATCCATCCTTGAGTAGATCAGAATATATACAAACTACATTTGAATTTCCTTACACTTGTAGGAGTTGTAGGTTGGTATTTGTTTGTTACTTGTGTGTAGGAAGTAGATTGCAGGAGCTGGAGGTAGGATCTTGAGAGTTGCATTAGCCGAGCATGCATGGACAACCTTCAATAACGAGGTATTCCTTCCTTTCCCTTAGTGTAAAAAGAAACAAATTTATTATATCTGGGAAAATAATTTAGAAATCTAGCCTCCCTGTCTGTCTTGGATAAAGGGAAGATCCAAGGGAGATGTGTCTTATCCGTAGGTTGGATTTATCCATAACACAAAGAAGACGGTCTCCCGAAGCTAAACCTCAAGTATGTTTTCACAATCTGGATGGGCTCTAAAGAGCTCTACCTTCCATCGTTGAAATTCATCACGTTGTTTATCAACAAATCCAATGAGAATTTCTTGTTAACAATGCATTTCATCTCCCTTACTTTATCCATCGTTGTAGAGCTCGTAGAATTCTGAGATTTTGGGGCAAGTAATTAATCCATTAATCATTGTTACTTGTAGTTAGAATTATGATAATCTTTTAATCTCTTAAAAGTTTTGATTCCTCTTGGTATAAAGTTAAATTGTAACTATATTTGAATATGTGAATTTCATGTATAAAGTAGGAGAAGGATTATTCAAAATCACTTATTATTAATAAAATATATATATTTTAAAGAAATTGAAGCTTTATATTATATAACAGTTGTGTCGAGGAAAACAAAAAATTTCAGTGAGTCTATTACAAAACTTTGGCTTATATCCAATATTTCTTCCACTGCTAGTAAACTACAAAACATACATATTACCTTGTGAAAGTTCCACATTCTATGATAGAATTTTTTTTAACAAACTTCCCCAACAAAAGGATAACTTTGAAGTACATCAATTGTTAAGTGAGTTATAGTCTGGGACCCCATGCACTCCACTTTGAGGTGGACATTCTTCTTCTACGTCCATCAATGCAACTCCAATTCCCCCTTGTCCTTCCTCTATATTACCATGGCGAGAAGCAACTAACACTTGATTGATAGAGGTGGACTGAGTATGTTGTGGCAAGACCAATATTCTCATAAACTAGCACTCCTATTCCAAACTCTCAATCCACTGGGTGGAGACTTGTTTTAGATTCCCCACTTTGACTGATAATTGTTGAAGAACAAAACAATTTTCTTCAGAGATTTCCTCATGGTATCAGAGGATTTGTTTAATTTCTCTCCAAGAAGGGTCCATTTTGAGACCGAACAAGGAACCACTATAACTAGTATGACCAAGCCCCGAGCCACAATTATAACCAACAACCACTTCCCTTCTCCCAAGATTTAAACTACATGTGCAAGTAATGCCTCCATCTTGACCAAGTCCAAAAAAACACTCATTTCCATAACAATAAGAGAAAATAGGTTCTAAAGAGAACCCTCTTCCAACAAAAAAAGGGCCAAAGAAAACTTCAAATTTTAGAGTTGAAGCACATGAATTATCCAATCTCAAATTGGCCTCCTCAATTGCTAGAATATCCAAACCGGAAGACTAAGACCAAGCAAAGTTGCAACCCCACCTAGCTTCTTTCACACTATGCAAGGAGTAAACAAAAAAAATAACAAGACCCATGATGCCATCCTCCAAAATAGAGCCCCGAAACAAGAAAAAGAGCTCGGAAAATACAAGGGAGTCTGAACTAGCAAGGTTTTAGGAACACATAGTCCAAAATTCTGAGCTAAATTCCCCCAGTATTCATGACGAAGTTGTTACCAAACCCCAAATTGATTAAACCAGAAAGCATAAGATTCTTGCCATCAACTAACCCACCTTCCCACATGAAAACAAAAGTAAAGGAAACATATTCCAGAAATCCATTCCCAGTTTTGGCACCACATTTACTATAAAAAAAACTAGAGAACAAGGAGAATTCTACAATTCCAAAATTCAAAACATCAAACACCTAGAATCTAAAAAGAGAAAAATATGGAGAAAGGAACCCAAGGACCAAAGGAAATCTGGCCAACAAATTTCAACTACTCAACATCGAACAGGGCTCGACCGAAGCCCACTCCAACATGTTCCACTTCTCCCTCAACATTCCACATCGGGATCCAAGGCGAAAGTAAGGTATAAAATTCATGACTGCATATGAATTCCAATAAAACCATAGCTCGCACAAGCCAGCCTTTATGAAAGCAATAACTAACACTTGAATAGATTGTACCAGGCAATCGATCATGTGACTAAGACAAATCGCTCAAAGCCACTCATCCTTTGTATTAAATCACTCCATCATATGGGTTATGGGATATAGCAAAACTCATTGACACCATTGACATTTATTTCACCCTCTCCTAAACTAGAACCTTGCTTAGCCCAATGATCCACTACATTGTTATACTCCTGCAAAATATGAAACACACTTTAATCATCAAACTTGGCAAGAAGGCCAAGGGAGCGAGAAATGACCCTTAAGAAGACATTGTTTCCAATGTCAAAATGCTTTATTATAACCTTTACCATGAGCATGGAGTCACCTAAGATAATGATCTTCTTAATTCCTTTTGCTTTTGCAATCCTAAATCTCTACCAAAGAGCATATGCTTTAACAAAGTTGTTTGAAACCTAACCTAATCTCCAAGCAAAAAGACAATTACATTTCCTATAAAATCATAAATTATCCCCGCACTTACCGTCTCTAATAAAATAAATTATTCAATTTTAACAAAAAAAAATTAGATATTTATTTTAATTTTATAAAAGTAAAATACCAAAATATAATTTTTTAATCTCTTAAAAATTTTGATTCTTTTAATATAAATTTAAATTGTACCTATTTGTCCCCAAGGTGTAGGACAGTCGGTGACGGAGTGTGTTGTTAAGCCACTCTGTGATGTTAAAGTCACCAGTTCGAAACCTGCGGGGACAAAAAATCCAACCATGTTAAGGGTTGGTGTGGCTCAGGCCGAGTGCGATCCCCAGGTGATTTTGACGGCTTAGATGCCCCTGAATCACGGTTTCTCAAACCACAGGTTAATCGCGTAGCCAACAAGTCCTGCACAAATTAACAAACAAAAAATAAATTTGTACCTATTTAAATATATAAATTTCATTATTTATTTTTAGATATCACATAATTCTTTTTCAATAAACTTAAAGATAATTCCTTTTAAAGGGATAATTCCTTTTAATTTGAAACTAATAACATACCACAAACATGTAACAACATATCCTCTTATATCTTTTGTTACACTACTTGATTTTCTATTTTGTTACACTACTTTATTTTCTTTTAAAGCCGACAGATGGGGCATCCAACATATTGATTTAATTTACAAACTCAAACATTGTAATTTAATTTACAAACTTAAACATTGATTTTTGATATTTTGATAAAGATAATACATATTTATGTTTTATATTTACTTGAGAAAATGTTAGAAAAAATATATTAGTTTAATATTTTAATCCACAATCAAATAAATAAATGATACTTAATATATCGTAATATATCGCAAAAGTAAAAGTATAAGAAGATATATGTATATAAATTCATTCTCAGAAATGGTCATCGTTGTTTCTCTTAATTGGAGACTCATACATTGAGCAAAATTTTAATGGTTTTTCTGTGACATAATTCTTNATAATATTTTAAATTCTCCACTAACACATTGTATATATTTTTAATGAACTCTTCATAATAACTTATAAAACACATTGAAATGTTATATAGGTTTTTAATGAATTCGTCATAATGATTTATTTAAGAAAGAAATTGCATTATACCTCCTAAGTGATATTATTGAGACTCTATATTTTGAGGGGGTGCTTATTAGTTCTTGTTGTAGGCATAGAGGGACTATAGCGATCTATAATTTGTTGACTACATATTAGTTTATCCTTTGACCACAAATATTTGCATAATATGTATTGTTGGAGCTAGGGAACTAAAAACATAGATTTTTATACAATAAAAAGTACCATATATGTATTGATTTGTTTGGATAAGAGATTGGAGGTCTTATTGCCAGCTTCGCTATTCCCAATATTTTATATGGTAAGATATCCAACTTTTTTATCATATACAGTCTTTTTGAATCATATATTTTTCCTATGCATTGCTTGAAGGTGGATTAATGTTAGCATTAGTTCGAATGTTTGTCTTACCATTTTCTGCTAGCTAAATATATCCATATGTTTTTATTTGTACTAATCATATTGAAATGTTTAGATATCCAAGCTTTGTAGTGATCGAGAATTCCAAAGTTTATAACATCATTGCCCCATGTATTTGTATTGAAATGTATTGTCACATTTTTTGAGTTGCTTGAATAGGCTTGACAACTTAAATGTTTACATGACACAAGGTCCTCCAATAGGCCTGACAACTTAAATGTTTGCATACCACGAGGTCCTTAGACAGCTTGACAACCTTAAATGTTTATCTAAATACGTTTCTCGGAGTACATTTTTCCTCGAAATTTTCCATACACTGTTGGAGTGATTTTTCCAGTTGAATAGGCATTCTATGTTTCATCCTTCTTCTAGCTTTGCAATGCAATTTCGTCATCGTTGAAACTACATAAATTGTTTACTGGTTCGGTGATTGCTTCTTCTTCGCTAGTTCGTTGGTTGTTGGTTGTTGTTGTTTGGTTCACAATTTGACTTGCACTTTTGCCTTTCATCGTTTCGGAGTAAGTTTCCATGCCATAGTTTCATTTTCTATTTCTTGTTTGTTGTTCAGTGTTTGCAGTTTGGAAGTAAGAATGTTTTCTTATTTCTACTGGCATGCTCTTCGTATGTTTCTGATTCCTTTTGTTCTTCGAATGTAGTTTCGTAAACGTTGGAGATACATATGTTGTTTATTGGTTCGGTGGTTGTTGCTTGTTCGTTGGTTTGTGGGTTGCTGGTTGTGTTTGTTTGGCTCGGGTTTACGCTTTGGGGTCATGGGGTTGTAGTTGGGTCTATTTGTTCTTTCTCGTTGGTTTGGTTCTTGTTGTTTTCTTTTTTTTGATTTGGCTTTGCAGGGTTAGGGTCCTGCGTCGGTAGTTGGAGCTGGTTTTTTTTTTTTGGATTATTATTGTTTTTTGGGTGCTTTACGGTGTTTAGGCCCTGCACCCACAATTCGACATGAAGTTGTGTTATTTTCCCTGTCTGGCGAGGTCGATATATGTTCTGCTGTCAGATTGTGCTGCTGTTTCAGTGCTGGCATGAAATAAAATAGTTGCATGAAAAATACTTCGAGAAGTACATGTGAAATTGCAATATCCGCTGCTTTTTTGTTAAAATAAAGCATATGTAGGTTGCATTTATAAACCATGTATGGTCAAATGTGCCCATATGACAATACATGCTCTTTTTCCTTTACACAGACTGGTGTGCCCATGATACAATTTGTTTTATACTTGAGATATGATATGTACAACAAAGATTCTGCAAAATTATATTTCCATGTCTGGAAGCATATTTGGTTAGTTTGCCATGGAAAACCAAAATATTGTATCGTGGGCACAATAGTCTGTGTAGAGGATTAAAAACATGTATTTCCATCTGTGGAAGCATATCTAGATACTTTTCCATGTAAAACCATAAATCATTTAGCTACGGCCATGCAATTTCGTAATATTTTGTGGCTTCTAATATATTTTATGCAGGGAAAAAGAAATTACACATTTACAGCTATGGATGGATAAGCACAAAGGTTCATGTTTCCGCCTATCTTTTAGACTATTCCTTGAGTCTCTTTTACTGTATGTACATATTACTTGTTGTCCGGTACATAACAACTTCCATTCATGTTCATTGTATTTTGTGCGTTCCCACATTCAAACAAACAGAATAGCTAGAGAAAATGATGAAGTCTTGACTGCATCGTTTGAAGAGGATATAGAAAGGTGCATGCTTGTACTGTTATTTCATATTGCGTTGTTTTGTATTTCATTTATTATCTGTATATGTGTTCACCTAGTTATTGTATCTTCATTACATGCATTCCTGCATACTAACCTACTTCATGTCCGTTGTGTTTTCGCTGCATTGCTACATTTAAACAAACATAATGGCTGGAGAGGACGATGAACTCTTTGGCGGGAATGTAGCTGAGGAATTAGAGAAGTGGATACCTATGCTCTTATTTCATATTCTGGTGTTCATTTTTTCATTTGTTGTATGTATATTTGTTTTGCTTGCTTTGCTGCTTTGCACCTTTTTTTATTTTTATTTTTTTCCCTTCTCTTCTTCCTTCAAATATAATATATTCTGTTTATTCTGGTTGTTGTTACATTGGAATAATTAGACCCGTTTGTCTTTCTTTTACATGTTTTCCTTCATACTAACTTTCCTTCATGTCCATTTCATATTCGGCGTTGCTACTTTGGAAGAAATAGGTTGGTTGGACAGGAAGATGAATTGTTCTGTGCAACAACATAGGGTTCTGTGGTACAATATTCTAAAAGGTATACCAACTGTGCTAGTAAATTAAATATACAAACTGGGTGGTGGCATATAATATTAGACTTTAAAATGACGGCTTGGCAGCAATGGGCCTTTCTTCCCTCCCTATTTCTACCTTTTCCATTTTCTAGTATCCCTTTTGTTTTCTAATTGATCTGCTTAGTGGTATTTCTGAAAGTGCCTTGGTGCACCGGTTGGCGGACTAACGGTTTCACATCTATGGTCGCGCTTCTACCTTATTCCATACTTACCCACTTTGTTGATTGCGGGTGCCAAGATGGCGGGTTCAAGATTGCTCCCCTGGCTTCCGAGGGTCCATGATATAAAGATTGGCCGTGGTGCCCCTCCCTCATGCCCTGTTTACTGTTACACATTTTTCTAGTTAAAAAAATTAGATGCATACAATTTTAAACTTATTTAGTCCTTTTGATGGACAATATACAATGTGTATGCTTGTTTGGTCTTGATGTTCATCTGCACATGCTTGCATCAAAAAAATTTGGACTGGTGACATGGCGATGAGCAGTCAGTCATCCAAGACATCAACAGATTGACAAGGCCAAAGGTAAATATGCATACGCTCTGCTCTTAGTATGTTTACCAAACAACTATCCTCGGCATGGTGAATATGTTGATGTCATCTGCAATACATGGTTTGCAGTTCACAAGAAGTATCAATAAGTACAAGTGAGACGTCGAACATAGCACATGTTCCGTAGACTAAGAGGTGTGGTTGCAAAAATCTGGCTCCATAGTTCATCGAAGCTATGTGTGTACTTGTAGATTTATGCCAGTGAAAGAAGAATAAAAAAAAAAATGCACACTACCATTCACTTTAGTTTTCTTGTTCGAAAATTGTCACCAGGTCTAGAGTTGTAACACCCAAAGTACTATCAATAGAGGGCTTGAACAACCGTCGAACTAGACAAGTTTTCAACGGAGACATAATGGTCATCTATAACACCTACTTGGACAAGGCAAACAAAACTAGATCCATTATGCATGCTAACATGACAGACAAGGAGGCCATGATGACAGTGAAACTGAGTATTCCTACACAACTTGTCCAGAAACATGCAGAAAAGATATTGTCGGGTAATGGGATATCCATTACAAATTTTAGTATATTGCCCAAAACAGTATATGACCGTGGTTATTGTGATCGTATTATTCCGATCAATGAAAAAAGTATTGTGAAAAAAATTCCCGTTGTTTGTTCAGAATATTGTTTCATCCCAGATGCGACTATTAGCCAGCTTGCACAAAATAGTGATATTTACCCAGTCAGAACCATTTGCGCAGCTATCACACTGGCGAGAAAAATTGGCTCGCAACACATTCTCCATATAAAGGATGGAGAGTCGGACAACGACAAGGCAATGGTACCGCTTTCCATATCCATTTTTTTCCTTTACTTTCGCATGTGCATGTATGTGGGGTAAGTTACACAAATATTGCACTGTTCCATGTTGTAGCTGCAATTGTTCAATACCTATTCAAATTTGTTTTTGTCAATGGAGAAACAATTGCATAGAGGTCATATTCCACTTATGCTCTTAAAAAATATAACAAAGAAAAGAGATGTTAGAGAAAGGATCTTTCGGACAACCTAGGCAACGTTTGTAATAGAGTTGCGAGCATATATAGTACAAGATATGGAGAAACTAGCTAGCTCTACAACTGTTGTGTGTATACATCCACAAAATCATCCTCACTTTTCTTATACAAATAGCCTTCACCAAATTTCTGCGGCTTGTATTATTTTATTTTATTTTTTTAAGGGAGGGGGGGGCGGGTGCAGTTGTGTATTATATTGTTCAATGTATTAATTCATTTGCTCGAGTTCTTAGGTTGAAGGTGTTTTAGTTGCATCGAATGTGTACTTGACCCCTTTTGAACTTGTATGTGTGAAATGAAACTCTCCTGCTTCTTCCTCCTCGTTGATAAGTGATGATACGATTGATTGTCTGTGATGCGGTGAAAAATGTCCATATATATATGGACATTGCCTCAATGCTTCCATCCGAATTGTGGGAAACACAACCGTGCATTGTATGGTTAGGAAACCTCTATTACAAAATGTGCTTCCTAAGTTGGAATAATTGTCGTATGAAACATATCTACAGAAAAAGGCAAGTAGTGTCTACATGTTGCACTTTCAGATACACACCAAATTTACCTTAAATGAGGACAGTGCAATTTTGCATATCGGCTGAAGAAGGAATAAAAAAAATATCAAACTTTGGCAAGAAATGAAAATACCTCATGTGTGTTTGTAATATTTCTTCAACATCCAGATCAATGTTCGTCGGACTCGACTACTTGGGATTGCATGCGCATTAGATTGTTTGGTCAAAAAATGGGTAGCATGGAAACAAACCCCATATATCCCATGGCCCCGTTTATTTTATACTGGGTACATATACCAGATGTAAGATAAAATGAATGCCACGACGTCTTTTCTTTGTATATCAAATTGTTTGATGCAAAGGTCGATGTGTCCTGCTCTATGGAACCTTGTGGGAACTTCCTTGCGACCTATTTGGAGTTTAATTGGTTCTTGGTTGTATGCTTCATCTGTCAATTTGTATATCGTGGAAATATGAGTGTTGTTTGGAGGACATAGAACAATAGAATTCCATTTTTTTAGCCAGCTAGCTCACAAATCTGGCTGATAATTTCTATGGCACTGTGACGCAAATGTAGTATGTGGCTTGTTTTATCATTTTTCCTTGATCGATGAGCTTGGTAAAATTAATCTCTTGGAATAATTTGAAATCAAAAAATGTATATTGTGCGAAGTCCAATTGTGTTATCATATTAAAAAGAGGCCCTTAAAATTCAAATTGAACGTTGTTATGCTTGCGGTGATAGAATTTTAAAAAAACTTTGTTTTGTTTTCTTCTTCTTTTTTTAAATAAGCGATTTAACATCCTTTGATAATTTTATGTAATTAAATTGTACAATATCAATATTTAATATTAATAATTTAGTATTTTAAAATAATGTTTTTATATAATGTTAGATAGGATGACCATCTGTAAACAATCACAATCATCAGCCCGTCAATCCTGGAGTCCGTATGTCAATTTGTATGTCGCAGAATTCCGAGTATTGTTTGGAGGACACAAGACAATAGAAGTGCAATATTGAGCCAGATAACCCGCAAGTCAGCCTGCCAATTTGTATATCGCGGAACTCTGGGTGCTATTTGTAGGAAACAAAATAGTAGAGGATGAATTTTGAGCCTGCCAGCCCGAGAACCCGTGATCCAAAAAGTGGCTAAGTATGGAATGAAGGATCCATACATTCTCTATAAAATCTCATGTCCATACTTTATAAAAGTACATATTTGGTATGTATTGCTTGTTTCTCAAAAAATTTCTAGGTGTGGAAGTTGGTGGATGCATGTGTTCAGATTTCCACTTACTTTTATATCACCAACCCGACCGACCGCTTCCCCTTTTCAAATTGTACAAACTTTTTTGTCTAATTAAATTGTAAAATATCAATATTTAATATTAATAATTTAGTATTGGAAATAATGTTTTTAGATAATGTTATATAGTTGATAGGGATTACTATCCGTAAACAATGGCAATCTTGATCCCGCCAGCCCTGGAGTCCATCTGTCAATTTGTATATCGCAGAACTTTGAGTGTTGTTTGGAGGACACAAAACAATAGAAGTGAAATGTTGAGATAGCCAGCCCACGGGTCTGCTTGTCAATTTGTATATCGCGAAACTATGGGTGCTATTTGTAGGGCATGGAACAATAAATGCCCAATTTTGAGCCTGCCAACCTGAGAACCCGCGATCCAAAAACTGGCTAAGTATGGAATGCAGGATCCCTACATGCTCTATAAAATCTCATGTCCATACTTCATAGTACATATTTATTATGTATTACTCATTTTATTAGAAAATTTCTTGGTATGGAAGTTGGCAGATTGATGTCTTCAGATTTCACTTACTTTTATATTAGTAGCCCGATCGATCGCTTCCCCATTTCATATTGTACAAACTTTTTGGCTCACGTTTTTTCCGAATAGGCGATTTACTGGATCGACGACTTCAATATTGATAATTTATGTAATTAAATTGTGCGATATCAATATTTAATATTAATAATTTAGTATTTGAAAATCATGTTTTTTTATAATGTTGGATAGTTGATAGGGATGCCCATCCATAAACAATGGCAATCTTGAGCCCGCCAGTCCTCCGTCTGTCAATTTTTCTATCGCGGAAGTTTGACTGGTGCTTGGAGGACACAGAACAATAGAAGTGCAATGTTGAGCTAGAACAACCTGCAAGTCCGCTTGGCAATTTGTATATCGCGGAACTTTGGGTCTTGTTTGTAGGGCACGGAATAATAGAGGCCCAAATTTGAGCCCACCAGCCCAAGAACCCACGATCCAGAAAGTGGATAAGTATGGAATGAGGGATTCATACATGCTCTATAAAATCTCATGTCCATAGTTTATAAAAGTACATATTTAGTATGTATTGCTCGTTTCCTCCGAGTGTTGTTTGGAAGACACGGAACAATAGAAGTGCAATGTTGAGCCAACCAGTCCACAAGTTCGCTTGTCAATTTGTATATCGCGAAACTCTGGGTGCTATTTGTAGGATATAGAGCAATAGAGGCCCAATTTTGAGCCTGCCAAACTGAGAACCTGTGATAAAAAAAATGGCCAAGTATGGAATGCGGGATACGTACATGCTCTATAAAAATATCATGTCCATACTTTATAAGAGTACATACTTAGTATGTATTACTCATTTTTCGGAAAATTTCTAGGTGCGGAAGTTGGTGGGCTTACGTCTTCAGATTTCAGTTACTTTTATATCACCAAAACGACCGACCATTTCCACGTTTCATATTGTAATAAACGAATATAAACTAGCACAAGTCCAATTGTGTTATCACATCAACACGAGGCCCTTAAAATTCAAATAGCCTGCAAGCTTGCTTGTCAATTTGTATATCGCAGAACTCTAGGTGCTATTTGTAGGGCACAGAACAACAGAGGCCTAATTTTGAGCCCTCCAGCCCGAGAACCCGTGATCCAAAATGTGGCTAAGTATGGAATGAGGGATCCATACATGCTCTATAAAATCTCATGCCCATACTTTATAAAAGTACATATTTAGTATGTATTATTGGTTTCTTGGGAAAATATCTAGGTACGGAACTTGATGGATACACGTGTTCAGATTTCCACCCACTTTTATATCACCAACTTGACCGACCTCTTTCCCGTTTCATATTATACAAAAATTTTGGAACACAAGTTTCCGAATACACGAGTTATTCTTTTAAATAAGATATTTATCATCCTTTAATAATTTTATGTAATTAAATTGTGCAATATCAATATTTAATATTAATACTTTAGTATTGAAAATAATGCTTTTAGGTAGTGTTAGATAGTTGATAGGGATCAACATCTGTAAACAATCGCAATCTTGAGCCCACCATCCCTGGAGTCTGTATGTCAATTTGTATATGGCGGTACTCCGAGTGGTGTTTGAAGGACACAGAAAAATAGAAATGCAATGTTGAGCCAACCAGCCCACAAGTCCGCCTGTCAATTTGTATATCGCGGAACTCTTGGGTTCTATTTGTAGGACACAGAACAATAGAGGCCCATTTTTTAGCCCGCCAGCCTGAGAACTTGTGATTCAAAAAGTGGCTAAGCAAGGAATGCGGGATTAATACATGTTCTATAAAATCTCATGTCTGTACTTTCTAAAAGTACATATTATGTATTACTCATTTTTTTTGGAAAATGTTTTGGTGCAGAAGTTGGCGGATTCACGTCTTAAGATTTCACTTACTTTTATATCACAAGCCCAACTGATCTCTTCCCCATTTCATATTGTACAAACCTTTTTGTCTGATTAAATTATACAATATCAATATTTAATATTAATAATTTAGTATTGAAAATAATGTTTTTAGATAATGTTAAATAGTTGATAGGGATTACCATCCATAAACAATCGCAATCTTTTGGCCGCCAACCTTGTTTGTCAATTTGTATATCATGGAACTCCGAGTGCTATTTATATGACATGAAACAATGGGAGTGCAATGTTGACCCAGCTAGCCCACAGGTTTGCTTATCAATTTGTATATCGTGTAATTCTGGGTGCTATTTGTAGGCCACATAACAATAGAGGCCTAATTTTGAGCTCGCCAACCCGAGAACCCACGATACAAAAAGTGGCTAAGTATGGAATACGGGATTCGTACATTCTCTATAAAATATCATGTTCATACTTTATAGTATATATTTATTGTGTATTACTCATTTTTCGAAAAATTTCTAGGTACGGAAGTTGGCGGATTCACGTCTTCAGATTTCACTTACTTTTATATCACCAGCCCGACCGATGGCTTCCCTATTTCATATTGTACAAAATTTTTGGCTCGTGGTTTTCTGAATAGGAGAGTTACTGGATAGGCAGGTTCAATATTGCGTTTCCATTGTTCTGCCGCCTGCAAACAACACCCTGACTTCCGCGACCCACAAATTAGCAAACAAATTGAAATAAAATAATATATACTATGTGAAGTCTAATGGAACAATCATATGAATGAGAGGACATCAAAATTAAAATTCGTCATTGTTATACTTGTGGTGAAGCTAACAATACAAAAAATTTACTTAAACATCCAAAAAATGATTGTCTTGTAGCTTTTCGATGCTTATCTTATACAAAGAGATCTTGGAAACTATAAACATCGCTCGCTCTAACTATTCCTTGATTGAAGAATCTGTTAACATGTTTAATGCACTCCATAGTTACTGTTAAGACCAATTCCCGCTTCTGAAAATTGCCATTCGCTTTCTCTTTTCTCTTTGCTTTCCCTTTCCTTACTTACTCATTTTTCAGAAAATGTCTAGGTGCAGGATTTGGCGGATTTGTGTCTTCAGATTTACATTGTTACTTTTATATCACCAGCCTAACCGACTGCTTCCCCGTTTCATATTGAACAAAATTTTTGAATCGCGGGTTCCTACATAGGCGAGTTTAACATTGCGTTTCCATTGTTCTGCCACCTGCAACTAGCACCCAGACTTCTGCGATTTACAAATTAGAAAACAAATTCCCCTTCATCTTGTATGCTTTCTCTTTCTTTTTACTTGGTCCTTTTTCCGAATGTCTCATGCTTTTATATACAGAACCCGAAGTTGAACAATATACAAATTACCCTCTTGACATTGCGCTTCCGCTGTGACATACAAATTGACGGCCGATATCTGTCACTGAGATGAAATATGACCATCGGACCTTGACGTCTCCTGGGTATATCTTTTGCCCTTTTTTTTTTGTAACCCGCCCGACCGCTTTCCATACTTGGGCATTTCTTGGAATCTGTTTCACAAGTTGGCATGTGCACGGAATGTACAATACTTCATGGAAATTCACCATCACCGCTACCTTCGTACTTGTTTCCAGATATGCAATAATTAAGATTTCATGCTAGTAGTTCATCCTGCACAAACTGTTAAGATTGTCATTAATTTCCGGAAGGCCGAAGAAGATTTTTCATTACTATGAATTAAACCAAGATTTGCAGAGAAGTGTGTTATCCTTTCCAAGTATTCATTTCAAACATGATGCAATCTATTTTTGTGCACCGACGGGTTGACGCCTTTAAGAAATATCTAATTCTTAATCTCTCTTCTCCGTCACCGTGACCTTCACACTTTTTTCTAAATATGAAATTAGTGAGATTTAATGGTAACAACTCATTATGCACGAACCCTGGAGATTGTCATTGATCAGCGAAAGGTTCGAGGAGATATTCCATTGATACACATCAAACCATAATTTGCGGAGGGTTATATTATCCCTCCCCAATTTTCATTTTAAACATCGTCTACAGCAAAAAAAAATTCTCGTTAACTTGTGGCAGTAGTTCTGTCTAGATACAGTAAACACATTCTGGCATAATGGCCAGAGGTTCCACTATTCCAAGGCATATTCTTACTACTCATCTCCCTTTGCATAGGACCAAAAAAGGAGATGGTCCCTTGGTACACTGAGAGATATATTTCAAGATAAATAATTCCAAGGCAACCCAGCATCCTCTGAGAACCTGCCCAGTTGCATTGTTGGCTGGCGTAGAGGTTGATGGCATGGATTCTGATCCGGAAGAAGATGATTTGATGGGTGATGATACGACAATGGATGATGGCAATGCAGAGATTGTTCCCACTACTGCACCCAAATTGAAATCGACCATAACAGGCAGAACTTCTCGGCTCAGTGATGGTGGTCCTGATAACACCAAAAGGAGTTTCAGAAAAGAAACCGATGCTGACGCAATAGCTGCTTTGCAACTCGAAAGCAGGAATTCCAGAGGTCCAAATTAGTATGTTCTAGGTGGAAGAGTTTCACTGTAAAGAAATGATATGTTGATGCTCCCAGAGATATATTTCAAGCCAAAAAAGTATTCACTTGCGGGACTACTGTCCTGTTCTCTAGATACACAATTAACATCTTTGGGAATCAGGTCCAAAACTCTCACTGGTGCAAGGAATATTTCTACTAGTCATCTCCTTCCACCCAGAATGGACTAATTTGGGCCTCTGAAATTGCACGTGCAACTTGTGTCCCTGAAGTTTTTTCGATTGTGTAGAGGTTGTTTCTAGTTGTGTCCTGTCTTTCAGTTAAGGGCTATTCCATTTTCCCTGCAATGTTTTTCATCTTCTTTGTCATGGGAAGCTTCTGAAAACTATCAATTTTACCACAGGATGATTCATCGAGGAGAAAACTGCAAGGATCCTGCATACTGCAGATCCCGTGCCTGTGTTTCTGGAAGATATGTTCAATGTTTTTGCCTGAATAACTGGGTCCAATTTCTAGGGATAGATGTACAATACTCGGTGTTTTTCTTTTTTTTAAAAATGGATTTGCTATTAAAATGTTTTTCCTTGGAGTCTTCGTTGCTGCTTCTTTTCTGGATTTAACGCTTGTTCTCATTGGCATGGTTCAATGGTATTATAGTTCTCCGATATTGTGTTTACTTAGGTTATTTTTTCTAAGATGGAACATCTAACAATTATATGACAATGTACTGTGTCCATCCACCAGGATTTTATGCAAACAAAAAATGGATTACACACAGTTTCAAACCAACGTTCAATTCTATTCGTAATGCAGATAGAACATAGCAATACCAATGTACAATGTTGCAGCAAAATCGTCATTCTTGTTTCCAGACATCCAGTTATTAAGTTTCAATGCTAACAACCCATAATGCAAGAAGTTTAATACTTAAGTTAATATGTTACATTCATGGAAGAATGTATGAAGAACACACTTACATCCACATGCTCCAATAAAATCTAGTCTTCAACAAAGCACTTGCTCACAATTAGTAGAAAATGAAGTTTAATACTTAAGTTAATATGTTATAGTCATGGAAGAATGTATCAAGAACATACTTACATGCACAGGTTGCAATAAAATCTAATATTCAACAAAGCATTTGTTGACAATTAGTAGAAAATGATGGTTTTGCAACAATGGGGCTTCTTTGAAACCAATTCACGCTTACGAAAACTGCCCTCCACCTTTCTATTTTCCCACTCTTTTATCCCCTGTACTTTCTCGTCCTGGTTACTAAATCATTTTTTTCCGAAAATTCCTTGCTACATGGCTTAGCGGATTCATGCATTTCCACCGAACGCTTCCCCTTTCTCTAAATTGGCCCTCTATTGTTCTGTGTCCTACAAGTAGCACCCAGAGTTCCACAATATACAAATTGACAAGTGGACTTCCGCGCTGGTTGGATCAACATTGCACTTCTATTTTTCTATGACCTCCAAACAACATTCGGAACTCCGTGATATACAAATTCACACACAAACTCCAGGGCTGGTGGGCTCAAGATTGCCATTGTTTACGGATGGAAAAGTGCTAAAATGAGCCATACCACATTTGTGCCACAGAAGTTGTATTAAAGGGCAAAGTATTTCCTCTATAGTTCTGTGTCCTACAAAAAGTACCCAAAGTTCCACACTATACAAATTGACAGCCGAACTTGTGGGCTGGCTGGCTAAAAAAATGACTCGGAGTTCCGCGATATACAAATTGACAGACGAAGCATACAACCAAGAACCAAGTAAACTCACAGATCATATTCCTAGTCGTTGTTTTTTGTTCCTGCCACCTTCGCACTTCTTTCCAAGTATATATCTTGGAAGGAAAATGGAATATCTGTTACATATGTGAATATATTGGCCCTTATTTTCCGTCTTCTATACTTAGCCAAATATCTGTTTCTCTTTTCCCTGAACTTTATCTTTCTCGTCACTTATTCATTTTTTCAAAAATGTCTGGCTCTACGTGTGGGTGGACTTGTGGGTTCACACTTACACTCGTGCTCTTATATCGTGACACCGATCGACCGCTTCCCCTTTCCATACCCAGACACTTCTCCGACCACGGATTCTCGGTTGGCGGGCTCTAGATTGGACTTCTATTGTTCCATGACCTACGAACAATACCATCACTTCCGCGATACACAAATTTACAATTGGAATCAGACCATACCCTATTCTGTATTACAGTCTACCTATCATGCCCTCTTCCATGGTATACATTTTTCACTGAAAACTTCCGAGAAATATAATTTAACCGTCGGGTCCTCGCGTCTTTTGTGGAACTATTGTCACCCCATTTTGAAGCCCGTCTGTCCGCTTTCCATACTTCACCATTTCTTTGAATTTCTTTCGTGGATCGTCGGTTTGGTGGGTTCAAGAAATATTTAGTTCCTAATCGTTGTTTCATGTTCCCATACCCTTTTGTAATTAGCAATTAGAAATTATATATATGATCTTATTTCTAGGCATGCAATTAAAAAGAGTTAATTTCAAACATCATGGAATGTCATTTGCGTGTCATCGGGTTGGTTCATTCATGAAAACTTCAATCCTCAATTCTGAGAATGATTCCACCCGACCATTTCCCTATTCCATACTTATCCACTTTCCCAGAATTGAGAAAATATACAAACCGACCATTGAACTACCCCATCATGCTCTCTTCTATTTTACACATTTTGCAGTCAAAAATTTCGATACATAAAATTTGACTGTGTAACACTTGCCTCAACCGAGTATCCCCGTAACCCTTTTTTGGATCCCGTCCGACCGCTTTTCAGACCTTTCCATTCTTTC
>SNQJ01S0010365.1:1490-16041 GCA_010110895.2 Picea sitchensis | reverse complement strand
AAATATGAAATTACTGACATTTATTTCTAACAACTCATCATGCAGGAACCGTATAGATTGTCATTGATGGGTGAAAGGCTCGAGGCGGTCTCCTATTAATGCGCATTAAACCAAGATTTGCGGGGGGTTATATTATGCCTTTCGAGTGTTGATTTCAAAATAATGAAATGTCGTTCGCATGTCGTCGCCTTGGCACGTTCAAGAAACCTCCAATCCTTAATTTCTCTTCTCCATAACCGCCACCTTCGCATTTCTAAATATGTAATAAGTAAGCTTTAATACTAACATTTCATCATGCACCACCCATACAGATTGTCATTAATCAGTGAAAGGCTCGAGGAGCTTTCCCATTCATTTCAACCATCGTTTGGAGCAAACCAACGTTCTCATAAACCTATGGAATCATCTCGAAAATATTTTTTTGGAGATACAGTGAACATCTTTAGGCGTGAGGACCAAAACTTCCAGTGGTCCAGGGCATATTCTTATTACTCAACCTCTGTTGCAGAGAACCAAGTAATTTGGACCTCTAGGATTGCTCGTGCAGGCTATGTCCATGAGGTTTTTGACTGTAAGGACCTGGTCTCTTGGTGCACTGATAAATTTATTTCAGACAAAAGAATTATTCCACCGCAGGACCACTCTTTTATTTCTTTGTCACCTCAGGTCTTCCACCAAATGTTAAGATTACTGGAGCCAACATTGACGTTCAAAGGAGAAGATTGCAAACAATTCTTAGAAAAACATAATAACGGGTTGGACCTCTTGCCCCATTTATTGGAAGACCCGATTCTAGTTCCTGAAGATATCACAAGCTTGCAAGTTAGTTCATTTAGAAATCCATTCCGCCAAATTGCCTGGTTGTTTACAAGAATAACGGGACAGGAGTCTACAACAACTTTTTCCCGGATGGCTCTTTAAATTTTGTATTTCATAGTCAATGAACAAGCCATTTTTGATTGGGGAAAGTTAATTTCCCATGAAATCTGTTTCCAATTGTCAAGCTTCAAAAGGGGAAAGAAATTTTATATGTCGTCCTACTTAGTTTTTGCGATAATGCATTGTTTTCAGTTTCCACAACTATCTTTGTCCAAGAATGTCAACTGGGAATTCGACCCAATAATGTTATGGTACCATGCCTTGTGAAAGCACAAGGCTGCCCATTGTTTTTATGAGGTTTTTAATGGCTTCATGTCTATTTTCAAAGTTTTTTTGTTAGGAGAAGATGCTCCCTGCATATCTGAACAGGAAACCAATTTTTTGGATAGGAAGGGGACACTTGAACATTTGGATAATTACACTGTGATAAGAATTTTTGGCTCCACGGAAAAACTTGTTCTCCTTCCATGTCACATTACAGACATAATGTTTGTTACAGAGGTAGAACGACAATACAACTACTGGTTGCATCTATTGCAAAGAAAGAAGAAAAAGCAATTCATTCCCCTGCCTTGGAAAGTAGGGGAGTTCAACCTGAGATTAATAAATTCATAGCGCATTCTAGCATCTTCAACCTGAGATATGATGAAAACATAAGAGGGTTCGACCCCGATAATATTTTTCAACAACATCTACAAACACTTGGCCTCTGCGATTGTTTTTTCAGAAAACACCTACCCGAAAACAGAGACACAGGCAACAACGCTCCTACTTCTGATGTCGACAACCTAGACATAGTGCAAAGCTGCAAAAAATTGTACACGGAATAGGGGAAAGGCCCTGGTGACAAGAGTGTTCAATCTGAAAATAACACTAAAAAAAGTACGACATCCCGGAGCATCACTCCAACGGCCCACCACAACAACAAGGGAACTCACAGTTATTCAAACGAAGGAGGAGATAACGACCCTCCTCACTCTAAAATTGATAGTTCTCACAAGCTTCTAGTAGACAAGAAGAGAAAACAAAATGTGGGATAGGCAGAAGAGCTGGAATTTTAGAGCGAAAACATGGAAATTGACATTGATATGGATAGTTTTCTCCGCTACCTTGATCAGCCCGGGGACGCCATCCAACATAGTTGTCCAATGGACATACACGATACCTAAATTTTTTATGAAGATGAATCCTTCGTGTTCCAGAGCGTTGTTTTTTACAGCCATTCCAAAAAATTGATAATTGAGAAAAAAGATGTAAAAAATAAGAAAGGAAAATCTCATTCAGAGGTTGACCTTGCCAACATGCGGTCGTCCCAAATCTGTCAACTTCACAACGCAAGCGGAGATGCACTTCATGATTCCATTGGAGGCATTGTGGCCAAGAATGCCAGAATGAAGGACCGGGTCAAGGAATTGGAAGAGGCTTTGATTCCTATGCCATTTCTTGTCAATCCTTTGGAAATAGCCATGCCTGCCACCCCCACAACCAACTTAAAAGCATACTCCAGCCTCCTTGCATCCTGTAGAGGATATGTGGAGAATAATATCAAGAAAAGAATGGAACTGGTTACCGAGGCGTGGAAAACATCACAAACCATCACTTCCCTTTGAAACAGGGCACATAGTTTGCTCGAACATTTGTAGGTGGAGTTAAAAGATGAAGAAATTTTTTATTTAAAGGTGATCCTTCCTTTTGGCATCATTGTCAACAATATGACAGAAACAAAAGGAATACAACAAGATCTTCCATCCAAAAACCGGATCGGTCAATTTAATGCATGCTGGAAAGAAAAAGTGAAGAACCTGCATCTCATTGTTCAGACATGTGAACAAGCCATATCAAAGAAAGATAAATTATTCACAAGGCTGTCAAGAATAAACTTAGCTAGAAATACCAACAACTTCCAAGACCTCGACTTAATCGCAAACTCCTTTCCCTTAACTAGGCAAGAGTTTGATAAACATGTTGATATGTTTAAGGTGTTGTCTCTGGAAAAGTTTTACAACATCTTTGAATGTGATGAAGCTCACGTCGACGACTGGATAGTCGACTATTCAATACAAAATGAGGAAATTCATCAGGCTCTGTGTAATCTTTCTATCGATTTCCAGAAATTAGAAAACAATCTTTTCAATATAAAAATCCAGAATGAGATCAACGTCACCCCAATGAGAAGCTACATTGAATAATGGCTCAAAAGGGAATTGAAGTAGGTCGTCGACGAAAGGCAACAGGCAGTTTCCAGGATTCCAGCAGTCGTCGATGACATCAATGAAACAACAACCGCAAGAAAATAGCCAAAGGGCTCATATGTACCATCACTGTAAGTCTACTGATCGCATCCTGCTTTGTTTATCAACCCAATTATTCCACTTTTTTAAATAGAAATGTGTAGGCAAACATTTATACCTTTCAATTTATTGTTTTTGCAGGAATTGCACTCTATCTTCTTTCTATAGTCCTGTTTCTTGTACATATTTCTCTTATGGTCCGCAGGAGCCACAATCCCAGTGTACATGACAAACACATTGAAATTTCCATTAATATGTAATAGACTTTTATTTTTTTATATATTTCAAAATTTTCAGTAGTATGTAACAAAATTTTATTTTTTGACATATTTCAAATAAAATTGTTTTCTTATCTCCTTTTAAATTTATGTCTTCATACATTTTTATATTTCACCAGTCTATATGAAAAATGCATTTAAATTTCCAAATTTTTTCTTCCACTATGAACAAATTTATATTTTGTTATATACTTAAAAAAAAAAAATGGTGCTCTACATGCCAAGCATCATTTACTACATGGATAAATTTCGAAAGTTTTTCTTCCACTATGAACAAATTGTATTTTGTTATATACATTCAAAAAATAAATGCTTCTCTACATGCCAAGCGTCATTTACTGCATGGATACCACATGTGCTTCATGCTTCTTGCCACATCTTCGCTACAGTTTCCTATCTCTCTGCGGGGTCGCATCTTAGCGCTAACGAAATTTTATGCCCCATGTTCCGTGATATACATGTTGAACACAACATTTCCATGATATACATTTTGCACCGAACACTTCCGTCATTTACAATTTGAACCCATTTTCCAGAATTTACCTTGCTCCGCAGGGTTGTTCTTTAGTGCTAACGAAACTTTATGCCCCATGTTCCATGATATACATGTTGCACACAACATTTCCGTGATATACATGTTGCACACAACATTTCCGTGATATACATTTTTCACTGAACACTTTCCTCATTTACAATTAGACCCCATTTTCCACAATTTACTTTGTAACCTCATTGGTAGAGACTACATTGCCACACAACCTTGTTTTAAGTTATAATTATACACAAATGAAAATGTTCCTTTGATACACACACCGAGTTTTCAGGTGTTCTTTTAAATATATATAGAATTTGACACTCCTTTATATTTTGAGGAGGTGCTTATTTTAAGTTATAATTATACACACAAAGTTTTTAGGTGTTCTTCTAAATATATATAGAAGTTGTGGTCACATATATCTAAAAGGGGTCTCAGAATATCTTGAGAGGTTGTGTTCATGTTCATTTAAAAATAATTATATAAGTTGTGTATATTAAACATATTAGACATAGGGTATTTTTGAATATTTTGATTAAGTTGTATGTTTACATATAAGATATTATTGAATATTTTGATAGGTTATATTTATATTTAAAGGAAACATTTTATTAATATTGTAGTGTTTAAATAATATTTTTAATAGAGAATAATTATATTATAATATTGTTCTTATATTTAATTAAATGTGGATCTTAGATTTAATGAATATATGTATATTATTTCCGTTAATATTATGTTAGAGAATCATAGTTTTTTTTCTTTACATGTTGATATCAATTGTAATTTCTAAAAATTTATATACTAATATATATACTCTACTTTTAAATCCTTAAATNTTGACACTCCTTTATATTTTGAGGAGGTGCTTATTTTAAGTTATAATTATACACACAAAGTTTTTAGGTGTTCTTCTAAATATATATAGAAGTTGTGGTCACATATATCTAAAAGGGGTCTCAGAATATCTTGAGAGGTTGTGTTCATGTTCATTTAAAAATAATTATATAAGTTGTGTATATTAAACATATTAGACATAGGGTATTTTTGAATATTTTGATTAAGTTGTATGTTTACATATAAGATATTATTGAATATTTTGATAGGTTATATTTATATTTAAAGGAAACATTTTATTAATATTGTAGTGTTTAAATAATATTTTTAATAGAGAATAATTATATTATAATATTGTTCTTATATTTAATTAAATGTGGATCTTAGATTTAATGAATATATGTATATTATTTCCGTTAATATTATGTTAGAGAATCATAGTTTTTTTTCTTTACATGTTGATATCAATTGTAATTTCTAAAAATTTATATACTAATATATATACTCTACTTTTAAATCCTTAAATGTATAGGTTTTGAACGTAAGTTGTATCCTTAGTACTTAATTGTTTTGAATGCAAGTTGAAAACCTTGGAGTAGTTTCAATGGAGGCACCTATAATAGTAAGAAGAAGAGCCTTTCGACACCACGATGGGGAAGGCTACTAACTTGGCTGAAGGAGGGTCCTCGTGTCCTATCATTTTGGCGGTATTTTTTTTTTATGGGATACCTTCTTGCAATAACTTTAAGTAACTTCTGGAGACACTTGTTACTTTGTGTTTAGTTTTTCAGAGGAGCTAATTGGTTTAAGTTTTAGGAGGGATTCTTTTTCCTTCTGTTTTTGGCGGTTTTCACATTTTAGAACCTTCTTTCTAATCCCCTGTATTTTCTTACCGACATTCTAGCAAGAAATGGAGTTATGGATATCATTAATATCTCCTTGTTTCCTGTGTTGGTGCAGTTACGAACCTCCCTCATTTTCCAGTTAGTGTTAGGGGAATTTAAGGTTTGTTAGTACACTTGTTCAGTGGACAGTTGGTGTCATGTTGTGGATGGGCTAGGGTGGATGACTCACACTCCACTGGAGGGGATCCAAATGGACGCTAAAGTTAGTGCCCTTATGGGAGAGGATGATGAGGCCATCTTGAGGCAAGTCAGTCTCTTCACCTCTGCAGACTCGACAGGGTTTAATGGTAGTTTTAATGCGCTTCGGGAAGTAGTTAAGGCTTAGTTAACTACGTCCCTTGCGGAAAAGAGCCATAATCCTTCTTGCTTTCCTACTGTCACGACTGCAAGAGGTTTGGAATTAGGTGCACTTGAGAAACCTGGTGTGAAGTTCCCTGGTAATCCTTGGGAGGTCACAGGGGTGCAGTCGGAAGGACCGGGAAGGGTGGTTGGGGGGGTACCTAGAGGTAGACTTGTAGGAGAGAAGAGGGGCATGGGGCTGCGAAAGTATAAACATTGGATTCCAAATAGAACAAAGCGGAAGTTGATGCTTGGAGAAGACGTCGCGCTGGAAGACACGGTCAACCTTGCGCTTCTTACTCTGGTAGGGAGATTTTCCTATAGGTATAGGTGTATGATGTCGCTGGAGGATTGGGTTAGTGTACACTAGAGTCTGCTGCTGGGCTATAAGAAAGAAGTGGTTTATCTGATGAAAGGGTGGTTTGGATTCCATTTTAAGTGGACAGAGGATACCGAGTTGATTTTGGGGAAAGTTTTGAGCTACGACGATGATAGTCTAATGATCAAAATGTGGAGGGTGAGTGTTGACCCTTCCCATGACTACTTTAGGTTCAAACACTTGTGGGTGATGTTGTCAGGATTGCCTTTGCATTTATGGAATGAAAAAGCACTGGAAGTGATAAGGAACACCCATGGGAAGTTTATCAGTGTTGATCTTGGAGCACTCAAAGCCAAAAATAAGAGGATTTTCAAAATCCTTGTGGAAATTAACATTCACTCTAGTTTATTGGAAACCCTGGAGATAGTTTGGTGGGGCAATCATCGTTCTCAATCCTTGGACTATTTAGGCATTCCCTTTAGATGCACTCGGTGTCAGAAGATGGGTCATTTGTAGCGGGACTGTGTGGGTTTACAGGAGGAGGAGGAGGAGGAGGAGGAAGGAACAATGTTGGATATGTCTACACGCATCGATTCACCAGACGTTGAGTCAAGCAGGATTATCCCTCTTGGCTATGACCCTGAGTATTTTTATTTGTTGGAGCCAGCAGACTCTATAACGGGTAAGCTTAAAATTGTTTTCCCTACGCTCTTTAATTATTTAACTTCTCGGGAAAGAAATGTTTTGGAGGAGTCTAGTTTCTTTGGTTTGCGAAAGGATCCCTTGGCACCTCCTGTCAACTCTTGTTCACCTGTGGTGTCTATGGACGTGTTAGGCATCACCCCTGATGCCTTACCTACTATTGGTACGGTTGGGATAGGTTTATTAATTGCGGATCATTCTGCTACTTGTTTGGCCTATAACAAACATTCAGAAGAATTACCTTTTGCTGACAACCTTGAGAGGAGTGTTCATGGTGTATCAGACTCTCTGGGAAGGGATCTCTTAAGATTGACCACTGCTGGAGTTGATAGCTTACTTCCAGGTTTTAGAGAACCCGAGATGGGGGATAGTGATTTAGGGAATGCACTTGAATCCCTAGTTCCATCTATCAAAGAGGTGCAGTCCGCTATTAATCTACCAACTTATAGGGGGAGACCTATTTACCACAGAGCAAACCTTGATGGGGGAACAGGGTCTTCGAGAGATTTTGTGGGGGCCACCGGAAAAGACTTCACATGGTGTAAGGGACTGGGTTTGGAAATATCTCCTATAAATACTAGGAGTGCGAGGAAGAACAAGGAAGCTTTGGTACCATTAATTGAGGATTCACACTTGCCAGTCATAAATGAACTTGGGGCGCTTAGAGGCCTGAAGGCCCTAGTAAGAGAGAAGTCATGATTTTAATCTCCTTAAATATTAGAGGGGTGGGGGGGACCATGAAATCTGCCTCTCTTCGAAGAATACTTCGGAGGACTAGACCAGACATATTTTTTTTGCAAGAAACTATGGTTGAGGAACATAAGGCTCGTTTTCTAATGTTTTCTCTATGTCCAACTCGGTTAACTTGTGCGGTCAGTGTTGTTGGTACCTCGGGTGGCCTACTAGTCTCTTGGGACCCGAATATTTTTTACATTGACCCCTATTTATGTTGTGGTGGTATTCTAATTTCAGGTATGTGCTTGGAACTAAATCAACCAGTCACTCTACTAAATGTTTATGGCCCCTATTTGGAGAGGAAAGATTTCTAGGAAAAGTTGGCGGCCAAAGGAATTCTGAAACAAAAAAATATTATTCTCGCAGGTGACTTAAATCTTACTTGTGGAGATGGGGAGATGTGGGGAGAAGCAACACATTTAGATCCGTTATCATCTTTCTTTAATAATCTCTTCAGTAAAGCAGGTTTGATAGATGTCCTTCTGGATGTCTTGGTGCCAACCTAGAGGAATGGGCATAGGGGTTCTGCTAGTATTTCTAAAATACTGGATCGCGTTTTATGGATGAACATCTGACTACGAGTGTCGGCAAGTATAAATATTGGGTGGACTACCCTTTATTTTCGGATCATGCACTAGTTCTTTTAAAGTTTGACAGGCCATTGTTCTCGATGACTTACCCCTTTAAGTTTAATGTCAGGTGGTTACTTGAACCGAAAGTTTCAATTATTGTGACAAAAGTCTGGAAGGATCTGAATTTTTTGGCCGAAAGGGATGTTCAACAAAGATTTGCTAAAAATCTGAAGTCCTTGAAGACTCACATAAAAGCATGGTCCAAAGAGCACTTAGGATTACAGGAGGAAAATCTAGTACGCTTGGAGGGTTTGTTGAACGATTTACTTATGGATGAGGCTCGAGAGCCATACAGTAGGGAAAGGGAGACTAAAATTAAACTATTGGAGACAAAGTGGGATAAAATACTAAGAGAAGAAGAATAACTTTGGAGCCTTAGAAGCAGAGTGGTGTGGTTAAAGTGTGGGGTCAAGAATACAATTTTTTTTCATAATTTTTCCAGTTTTAGGAGGAACAAGAATCATATATGGGAGATCAGTGATGAGGGAGGTGAGATTCACACTGGTTTGGAAGATATAAAAAATGAAGTTGTAAAGTTTTTTAAATATTTTTATGAGAAGTCGGACCAGGTGCTTATAACTGATCAGGGCAAAACTGTTGGTCTCTTTGATCGCTTGGTACATGATGAGGACACTGAGATTCTAGAGAGACCGTGCACTAAACTGGAACTGTGGGAGGTTCTCAAATCCTTCACCAAAGATAAGAGCCTAGGGCCCAATGGGTGGACTGTGGAGTTTTTTATTCATTTCTTTGATTTAGTGGGAGATGACGTGCTTTCTCTGGTGGAGGACTCTAGGTTGCGGGGATAAGTGATTAGTTCATTAAATGCGACCTTCTCAACTCTATTTCCAAAAGTAAATAATCCAAGCTCTTTTGGGGATTATAGACCGATAGCCCTATGCAATTTATGCTACAAGATGATTCCAAAGATCATTGCCAATAGGATTAAGCCTATTCTCTCTCAGTCAATGTCGGAGGAACAACTAGGTTTTCTAAAAGGCAGGTAGATATTGGATGCAATTGGCATGGCTCAGGAGTGCCTACATAGTATAAAGGTAAAAAAATCCAAAGCCATGATTCTAAAGTTAGACCTTAAGAGATCCTATGATTGTATAAATTGGTACTTCTTGTGCCTGATTCTTATCCAATCGGGCTTCAACTTTCCTTTTACCAACTGGATCTTAAGCTGTGTGACTAGTGCAAATTTCACGGTTTTGATTAATGAGGAGACATCTCATATGTTCAAAAGTGGAAGAGGACTGTGCCATGGTTTCTCATTATTGCCCTTGTTATTTATACTTGTCATGGAAGGTCTTAGCTTACTTCTGAAGAAAGGAAAGGAAGAAGGAAAGCTTTCAGGGGTTAAGGTATCAAGGTTGGTGAATATTTTGCATTTGTTCTTTGTGGACGATGTGTTAATAATGATGAATGCATCATTTGAAGAGTGGTCTGAGATAAAACTTATTTTATCATCCTTCTATAGGGCCTCTGGTTTGTGTATAAATTGGTCAAAATCAATCTTTTACCATTCCAGGATCTTTGGAGAATCTCTTGAAAATTTAAAGACTCTTTTTCCTCACTGTTTCGAGGAATTGGAAAAAGGATTCCAGTACTTTGGTTATTATTTAAAGGTTGATTCTTACAAACTAGAGGACTGGTGTTGGATCCTATCAAAATTTGAAGAGAAGATAGGATGGTGGTGTAATAGATGGTTGTCCCTGGGCGAACGGTTCACTATGGTAAAATTAGTGCTCAAAGGCCAGGTCGAGTGTCATGGGGAGGAAGCACTTCCACCTGTGTAGCTGGGATCTCTTAGCAAAGCCAAAGCAATTGGGAGGCTAGGGCATTCGAAACATATTTCTTTTTAATAAGGCTCTGGTCGCCAACTCTCTATGGCTAGTTCTAACAAAGGATGTGGTATGGAGTAAGGTAATAAAATATAAGTATATTCCACATTGTTCCATTGTAACTTGGCTATGGTTGGCCTCTGCCACTATTTCGTCTGCCTTGCAGACTTGGAGAAATCTGCTAAAATCTTTACATTTGTTAACACATTGGCTTGGATGGAGACCAGGTTCTGGTCATATGGTGCAAGTTGGTATAGATTGTATTATGGGTCTGGGGCATGCTTCCTTCTTGTCAAGTCACCTTCTGGCTGAACTTAGAAGGAATTACATGATGTATCTTTTTTAGGCCAGAGGCATCGATAGGCTGGGACTTCCCATTAATTATTGGAAATCGGGTGAAGATCTTGGTCTAGTCAGGTTCCTTGCAGAGGCATGGGAGGCATATCAGAAAGAATTGCATTGTGCGTGGATTCAGTTATAGAACAAAAATGATGAGCTTATATGGGCAGAAGATGACTTCTCGGGTAACATCTCAGCAAAAAATTTATACCTTTCTCTTGCAAAAAAATACTGGTCAACTATTGTTGGAGGTTGGAGAAGTCATTTTTGGAAATGGAATTTGGTACCAAATATTAAAATATTTACCTGGTTAGCTTTGGAGAACATAATTCTCACTTGGGATGTTCTACAAAGGAAGGGATGGCATGGGCCAAACATCTGTGCCATGTGTTTCAGAGAAGATGAATTTGTGTACCACCTTTTTGTCTCATGCAGCTTTAGTCGGGAGGTTTAGAGTTATTTTTACAAAGTTCTTAATCTTCGAATTTTCTAGGAAGGATTTTTATTTAGTACATGATTTGAGAACTAGCATAAGAAGGAAGATTCTCACATAAATCTCCCTCCTATTATATGCTGGTTCATATGGTTGGAGAGGAACAAAGTTATTTTTGAAGGAATCAAAGCCTCGGTCTACTCCGTGGTAACAAAAGTTAAAACATTACTACCCTTGGTGACTATGGATAAAAATTTAAAAGTTCGCCTTCTTCAACCTCCCCGCCTTCTAACCTCAATAGTTTGTTGGTTTGACGGGGTTGCACTTTCTAGCGCTCTTAGGTGTGGGGCAGGAGGCATCATTAAGTACAGAGATAAAACAACCTTTAAGTGGACCTTAAATTGTGGTCAGGGGACAAGTACGAGGGGCAAACTGGTTGGGTCTTGGGAAACTCTTTTTCTAGCACAACGTTTAAATCTTGAGGTGATCTAGGTCATTAATGACTCAAAGATCATAATTGAGTGGTTAAAGGATAGAGGCAAACTACAGGTTGCCTCCTTGATGGGGTGGATGAACAACTCAAAAATGATGAAATCAATGTTCAGAGAGACACATTTCACCCATGTTTACAGGGAGATAAATATGGAGGCAGATCATCTCTCGAAATTGGCACCCACAAAGATTGAAGGAAAGATAGATTTCAATAGGTGGGTTGAGGGAAATGAGGGGCCTACCATATCCATCAATATTTTTTGACTCAGCTTGGATTTTCTTGGTTTTGACCACCAAAGCTAATCCCGGTGTATAAAGACTGTTTTTTTATATTTGTGGCTTTCCCTTAGATGGAGGACATCTATTTTTTACTGTGTGTAGTTATGATGTGACTGGTTCCTTTTTGAAAAGGCTCTAGTATGTTCAGAATTTGGAGGTGGTCATGCAAAAATCAAAGCTTGAAGAAGTTGTAAAGTGTACTTATAAATATATCTAATATAAAGAACAATTTTCCTGTTGAAAAAAAATCATTAAATCTATTAGGATTTAATCTCTCTTTTCAAAATGCACATGTCTTTGATAATTTCTTTATAAGTATATCAAGATTCATGTTAGAAGTTCATTATTGAAATAGTGGTCCAATTCTTAAATAAGATAATTCTATGCAATATATTTATTGTTCTCATGAACAACAATACTATAAAAACCTTTCTTGATTTATTTTGGCATTTCCTGACAATATAAGCCTTAAACTAAAACANTAAAGAACAATTTTCCTGTTGAAAAAAAATCATTAAATCTATTAGGATTTAATCTCTCTTTTCAAAATGCACATGTCTTTGATAATTTCTTTATAAGTATATCAAGATTCATGTTAGAAGTTCATTATTGAAATAGTGGTCCAGTTCTTAAATAAGATAATTCTATGCAATATATTTATTGTTCTCATGAACAACAATACTATAANTTGTTGGTTACAAGTTCAAGGCCTTGTAATTAGGGTCGACAGTTTACCCTGCTTACCATCCATGGATCATGAGAAAGTATTCAAATGGTTTTCCGCAAGTACATTTCCTCAGGAAAAAAAATATTTGTATTTCCTATGAAATTTTTTTTATGATTTTTTTTTTGCAAATTGTGTATGTGAGATTGAGGACATCAGGTTAGCCTCTTGCCTATTTCATACTTACATTTTATAGACTTTGAATTATTTTTGAAGATGGGGGAGTATTATGAGTTGAAGTGTGTTGGAAGTTCCATGGATTTTGTTTTAAGTTTTCTTGACTTTCACAATTTAACAAAATAGACTTTGAATTATTTTTGAAGATGGGGAGTATTATGAGTTAAAGTGTGTTGGAAGTTCCATGGATTTTGTTTTAAGTTTTCTTAACTTTCACAATTTAACAAAAATAGAAGAAGGAAAAGTTAATTGACAAATGGAAGGGATAATTGAAGGTGCACAACAAACTATTTTTACATTTCAATGGAAGGGATAATTGAAGGTGCACAACAAACTGTTTTTACATTTTAATGGAAGGGATCATATTGAAGGTGCACAACAAATTATTTTTACACCTATTTGTGTGGAATATTAGCATGTTATCCTTGGACCAATTAATATTAACCAACATTTTATAGATGGTGTATGATTAAGATAGAAATGGAGCTAACAAACCATTTTATTTAGCAATTAATTATAATAAATAAAAAATAATAATTGAAATAAAAAATAATAATTGAGATATAAGTATTTAGTTGTTTAAGAGATTTCAAGTTAAAATATAGCTACGGTAGTGTACTATAGCTCACCATTGGCACTAAGTTAATAAAATAAATAAAATTGTCTCATCTTCCTCTTCCAATATATGATTTAGTTTTTATATTATTAAGGGAAGACTTTTTTAAGGAGAAGTTTTTTTCAATTCTTGGTGATCTGTCGACGACCAATCAAAAACGAACATGTGGTTTCATTTATGTTTTGTCTTTATCCGATATTTTTACACGTGTCTTTCTTTAACCGAATCTGATTTCAAGTTTAAGATAATTTGGCCAAAGTAAACCATTGCTCTTCCCACAACAAAGAATCCCCAACACCGCCGCAGTGTATTGCCTGAGAGGCCCCAACACCAAATTCAATTTTCCCGATTCCGTGCCCGCCATTCCGTCAGTGTCTTCTCTTACCTGTCAGCAAATTCAGGTTGTCGCCGCTAAATATGCCTTGGAAAAAATCCCTTCGACTTCGCCCTCTCTGCAGCGTATAAAAAATAACGACCATAAGGAAAGGGAGAAGACGACATTACAATCACAACCATCTCTAGTTTCAGAAACGACGTGGCCATGTGACAGTCAGCAGATTTCTAAGGCGCGGGACTTGGGGTTGTGGGAGACTCTGTTTGATGGAAACTGCAGCCTAAATTTGGAGAAAATCCCGTTGATCGAGGAGGTGTCGGTGTGGGAGTTCATTCCAACTTGGCAGGAGGAGAAACAAGAGGGTTACATCTTCCCCGACCCCACATATTTGTGGAAATTTGAGACATTTGAATTATTTTGAGGGAAGAGGAGGAAAGGAAAATTCCACTTCTCAAATCTCAAGCAGTCACAAAATCCCCTATGTTGTGTCGTCAGGCAAGCAACAGGTTTGGACCCAATAGTCAAAATATTTTTTCCGAACTCTAGGTATTGTTTACAAGAGAGATTTACACATTGGAGTGTACATATATTTAACATCCTCAATTATATAATGTTAAATATAATTATAATGTCCTCAATTATGGGTTTTGTAGTGTACCTATTTGCTCTGATACCAATTTGTAGTGTACCCTTTTACACTACCGAGGTTCACCCAACCTCTCACGCACATCACTCATTACATGGATGTAAAAACAAATGCATTTAACCAGAATTAAACACATAAAACTCAGACTCAAATATATAATTCACTCCTGCAATTAAGCAAACCATAGCATTCAACAACAAATTCATTTACAC
>SNQJ01S0010364.1:114250-126526 GCA_010110895.2 Picea sitchensis | reverse complement strand
AAAATGGTAGTTAGATGGCATGGTAATTGTACTACAAAGTACAAAGTTGAAAGCAGAGTGATCAAGACAATAAATCAGCCATACCATTTCTGAAAGTTGACATATCAAGGGGAATGAAGACAAATCATTTTCCAAGAGGGAAGAAATACATAAGAGAAAGAAGAAGGCAATAGAAGTCTAAGGAATTAGTTCCAAAAGGCTGGCCTACTCATCTAATAGATGATGAATATCTGATCATCTCCTACAATCAACGACTAGGATTTAAGTTAATAACCAAAAGGCCTCTTTGTGCAGTTGGACCTATCGAAAACCAATCCATTTTTGACATGCATCATCCCTCAGGATACACTAATCGCCATGTGTACTGACACATGGCTCTACCACTGCCTGCCACCCGATGTGACACATGGCATGCATAACTCAACACAGGGTTATTTCTCAAAAACCCAGAGTTTCCTTGACACATGGTATAATCTCCGTTGGACACGTGGCACCATCGCCACCTGACTTGTGTCAATCATATTTCCCCGGATTCTCGCATATAGGTACCAATTCATCATGACACATGGAGCAATCCTTGTTGGAAACGTGGGTCCATCCATGTCATCCTCTTGAATTATTTGGTAAGAGATCAATGCTCCATATCTACTCTCGGAGTTCCTTCGATCATGACATATCAACGGTCCAAATATCCACATTGGTATTGCACGTCATCATACTCTTTTACTTCCCCCTTGGGGATGAATCATAGATCTAGTAGTTGGGGTCTCTCCTTGGACTTTATCTATTCTATGGTCGATATCACCCCTCAGGCCTTTCCCTTCAAAGTTCTTTCACTTCGGGTCTCTAGGGTTACTTTGAGCCTAATCCTTCGACCACATCCACCATAAAGAATCCAACGGTTCAAAATATTCCACAGATATCCTCTGATGGATCAACGCACCTCTCTGGTTTGGAGTACATCCTCTCCATGTGTCGTAGTCTAATATGATGGAAGGTCAGGATCTATTCATGATGTCGAATGAACGATTGCGATCCCTTTAAGCTTAAAACTTTGAATTCCTCTAGGTTATCATCCTAAAATCAAAACTTAGTCAATTTTTACAATTTCTTCCTTCAATTAACAATCTGATATTGGACTTAGTTGTTCAAAGGACTCTTCTAGGCCCCTTCTCTAGGTTTACCAAACCATTCTTAAACACTTTCCTTTCCCTTAAACCATTAAGGTATTCTTTCCTTACCATTTAAGTGGGGGTTAGATTTTTTTTTGCATGATGTCCACACCAAGACAAAGGTTTCACAGGAGATTAATGATTCCCACATTACACAAGACCTATATCAAACTGTAGCTATGGTTATGCTTTCATCCCTTCTAGGAGGAAGATCAAAGTACTTCTTCCTATCGGACCTATCAAGGGTCTCTTAGCTAATATTCTTGGCTATCTTTTCCTAGACATCACACTGCAACAAATTCTCTACTGTATACACAGGAAGCATGAATATACAATTTCATCCATAAGAGGAGACCCTTGTACAATTCCTTAATCATTCAAGGTAAAAGGAAAGATTCTCCTGCTCAGATATGTCCTACACATAAACCTAGTTTCACAAATGTCACAATTGCAACATACATTTTCACAAACATGGCAAGAGAGATGTTCCAGTGGAAAATGTGGCAAGAGCGACGTTAACGTGGAAATTGTGACATACATCTTCACAAACATGGCAAGAGAGATGTTCCTGTGGAAAACGTGGCAAGACCGATGTTAACGTGGCAAGGCCGATGTTAACATGGCAATTGTGACATACATCTTCAGAAATGTGGCAAGAGTGACGTTCCAGTGGAAAACGTGGCAAGAGCGATGTTCTAGTGGAAAACATGGCAAGAGCGGCGTTAACGTGGAAAGACCGACGTTAACGTGGAAATTGTGACATACATCTTCACAAACGTGGCAAGAGTGACGTTCTAGTGGAAAACGTGGCAAGAGCGACGTTCCAGTGGAAAAAGTGGCAAGAGTGACGTTAACGTGGCAAGAGCGACGTTATCGGGCAACATGAACTTTTTTTTTTATAAATTTCCTCTATTTTGTGACAATATGGACAATTTTGTCCATAATTCCGCAAATAAAACGTCGAAATTTATACAATATGTAGTAGTGTGTCAAGTATAGGGGACTCACGGAGTTGGTGTATTTCAAGAATATGTGTTCGAGGGGCTAGCAGTTCATGACTTGATATGGGACCCAGGGGGAAACATGTGTGATTGCTCATCTTTGGATGGGTTCTACTATGTATCCCACAGGTGGACATGGGATCCTGGCATTATTCTTGAGGGGATTTGGCTATTGCTTGAGGACAATCAATTTTCTAGCAGCGAGGATTGTAATGTCCCCACTTTGGGACATCATCACAGTGCAGAGATTTATGAAGCCCAGAGTAGCCAGATGGATATTATAGTGAGTACAGGGGTATTTGAGAGGCATTGTGGGGTCCATCTTGCATTGATCATCATATTCCATCATTATGAGAAAATCAACACAGTTTGTCTTTGTTTTCATTGCATTCCGATGATTTCAATGATTTTGACTATTTTGAGCTATAAGTTAATTGAAATCACTGAAGAGGTCATTTTGGGCACATTACTTGGAGGAACCTCGCAATATAATAACTCATTGGAATCGGGAGGAGAAAAACTATAGGATGGGATGGATAGAAGTGAATTTCAGTGGCCAGGGAAGCCACAAGGAGAGATAAGGAGCTTTTCAGAGGAAAAAAGGTTAATTAATTAATTAAAGTGATTTAATTAATTAATTAAATATTAATAAAATGAAAGTCACTTTGGAGGGAAAAGGTGAGAGAAAAAGTATAAAAGGAATTCAAGGGTCTCTACTCATGCATTCATGTATGATTATCATTTGATATCTGGCTTCTAGCTAGTGAGCCCAACATTGCGGGTTTTGAGGGTTTTGACTTAACAAACCCTAGAGGATGATTTGGTGGTGAAAGATTCCACCTAGATTGTCCCAAGCTTGGTATCGGAGATGAAATACTCTCCCACACCATTCTAGTTAGATCTACATCAGTGCAGGAGGGTTCTACACCAGCCATAGGTACAAGAAGAGAAGGGGGATGTCCCATCTATGGTTTCCAGCAAGGGGGGTGCACCATTCTTGGAGAGAGATTCGTTCTAGCTGAGGAGAAGCGATTTTGGGAATTCCAGGTATTGGGTTTTCCTTGCAGGTGTCTTAGAATCATTCTTGGTTGTTTCTAGAGGCACTTCAGTGGCAGGTTTATTTGTATTGACAGTGGGACGATTTCCCAAGAGGAGGGCGCACCATTATTTGGAGGGTAGATAGATCTAAGGATCTAGCAGGTTTTTTGATGATTTGAGCACTTGGGTATTCATTTTCGTTCCCCAATCTATCATTCTAGTGGATTGGTGGAGCTATTGGAGGTCTTTAGGAGAGAGGTTGAATTATTAGGGTTTTAGTCATCTAGTGGGGCGCACCATACAATGGAGGAGTTTCAGATCCACAAGGTTTGAGAGTGTCTTTGGAGATTTTAGAACTTGGGTTGTCCTTGCAGTTGCCCGATCTATCATTTGGCATATTTCTCAGGGTGATTGGACATATTTGACAGCAGGGCCGAAATATTGAGGAGCTTCAGCATTGCAGCAGGACGTGGCACTTTCCAGCTTGAGGGTTTATCATCCTTACCGACATATCTACTTGTATTCAGTCTTCAAAGTATATCCATACTTTGGAGGCTTACTATAGTCTTTTATTGGAGCATTTTCTATCAGCTCTATTGTCTATCTTCTTGGCCATCTATTGAGCATTCCATATCGACATCTTCATTGTAGCAAGTTTCTCTATTTTCATTAATGAAAGAAGTTTGAGATGTTTTGGCTTGTCTTTCATATTGCATATGGTTGAGGTATGTTCCATGGTTGTCTATTCTTGTTTATAGCTGAAATACACATATATAACACATCAGTAAACCCTAAGGCTGAAATCAAGAGGCCATTAAGCAAGTAAACAAGTAGACCAACAAAGTTTTTGACGAAATATCACAACCAGAAAAGTTTTAAAAAGACACCAAAACCGTGATGATCCTAGCATAATGGCTTGGGATCATTAAATTGTGCCTCTTCCTATGATTCTGTATAAGTTATAATTTCCAAATGAAATTGATCCATCTTTTTCCTTCTTCAGTGTCAAATTTTTTTTCTTGTCACCTGTCATATGCTTCGAAAAATCATTGTCAACATACCACCCATTTCTCTTTTGTTGAGCTTATAAATCAAGCGACAATTCTTTAGTATTAAATTGATCTTGCTTCCTTCTCCATATCCTTTTTGGTTCATGTTTGTGACTATTGATGTTCTTCTTTGGTTCCCTTGGAGGAAAAATCAGTCTACAATCTTTGGCCATGTGTCCAAAATTGTTGCACTTGTAGCACTCTATTTCATTACTTAGTGAACCAAAAGAATTGTTGTTGGAATATCCTTCATAGTTTATTTTTTTATAGGATCTATAGTTTGTAGCTTTTTGACCAAAGTTTTGATAAAAATAGCATAAGCAAAGAAAAATAGTTTGATACCTCGATGTAGGGGATCCTCTGAATTGTGTTTCTCTTATGAAACCTTCTTCTTACTGTGAGGTTTTTGATTCATGGTTATGTTTTATGAATATCTAGGTGGTCCAGTTCCTCTCTGATTTTCTTCTTGAGTGCCTCTGCCTATTTCTACATAGGTGCTTTGTTTTTCCTCATGTTTTGATGTCTTAGAGATCAATCCTTTATCGGTGTGCATTTGGTTATATCCTACTCTCAACCTTTCATAGTATGTCCTTTGACTGTTGATGATCTCATCCAATATTTTTGTGCTATTATGTTGCTGAAGATCTTTTCTTAGAGTGACTATTTGTGCTTCCAACATTTAAATCATATTCTCCTTTTCTTCTAACTCACCTCTGAGTGTTTCTTCGATCCTTATGTCTTCTTCTAATCGGATATTTAAATTCGTTCTTATCTGCTCAACTTATTCGTAGTTGGAATTTTGAGATCCTTTCTTCTTTAAATCTTCCTTGAGTGACTTAATTTTATTTCTTTCTTTCCCCATTTCTTCTAAGGAATTGATTAGTTCTTCTCTGAGATCGACTTTGCCTTCTTCTTAGGAATATTCAGAATCTTCTTCATCATTTTCTACTACCATGAAGAGTACTCTTTCTAAATCATTGTTACTATCATCATCCTCATCTGATGAAGAGTTGTATTCCTTTGGGTAGAGATTTTTCTTGAAATTTTTTGTTTTGTTCCTTCTCTTGTATTCCTTTTTATTTTTATTTTTCTTCTTCATTTCTACCTTTATTCTTATCATAAGGATATTTAGAAGAAAAATTACCAATACCATCACAATTAAAACATTTCAATGGAAGAAAACCTTTGTACTTTATGTTTCCTCTTTTTAACTTCCTTACGAAGTTTTCCACTTCTTCATCTTCCCTTGAATCATCGTTGAAGCTGCAATTTTGTTTTGGATTTATTTTTTTGATTCTTTGTCTTCTTGTATTATTTGAACACTTCTTCCTTTGTGACTAGATTCTCTTGTTTTATCCTCATTTCATAACCAGTGAATATTTCATGTAGCTTGTGCATGCTCAAAATATCAAGATTTTTTCTTTATTCTAGGGAAGATATCTTAGGATGAAATCTTATAGGTAGAGATCTCATAACCATTTAAACAACCATTGAATCATCAAATTCTTCTCCCAATCCTATGATAGTGTTGATTATTTCATCAACATGTAGAAATTAGGCTACAATGTATTCATCTTCCTTCATCTTTGGTTGTGCAAACTTAGATCTAAGTGTTTGAAGGTTAGATCCATTGAATTTTGTATATCCTTCATAAATATTTTGAAGTTTATCCCAATGATCCTTTTTGGTCTTGCAATGCATAACTTTGACAAATACTTAAGCATCCAATCTGCTCAAAATGTTGTTTTTATCCTTTGAGTTGTTTTCACTGAGTTTCTTTCCATATTTGTCAGTAGGGGGAGTGGTTGGTGATACATATATGTCTACTACTGACTACCAATCATCAAATCTATGTGCCTGTAAAAATGTTTGCATACTTTTATTCCAAAATGCGTAGTTCTTTCCATCAAACCTTGGTGCTCCAATCTTAGCGTATTCCATGATGTCCTTCCAATGCTTAAATTGTTTCTTGAAGGACTTGCTATGATACCGATTGTTGGAATACTGAGAGGGGGGGTGAATCAATATGAAAAATTTATTATCACTTTTAACCACAATATGTAATAATTAACATCATCAACAATATATCATAAATATATCATGAGTTGTATAAATCAACAGAGCATAATAGACATCCACAAAAAAATAGTACACCTAAATTTACGTGGAAACCCAAATGGGATAAAACCACATAATACTTTTCTCATATATCAAAAGAATACATTCATTGTAAGAACAAACCTCCCAATTCACCAGCTACAACTAGAAGGAGGCTACAACCCCTTATTTACAGGCTCCAACTTGAAGGAAGCTACAACTCTGACGCACTCCCCGCCCTCGACGGCACGGTCACACCACCAGGACCTTCACAACCTCGGCCCGAAGAGTCCACGCTCTTCCAACTCCCTTGGGAATTCTTCTACCCACAGTTATGATTCCACGCGATCCTCCCTTCGGAAATCGGGGGATCGGGTCTCGTGATGTCACGAGATATGTGACACTGCTCCCAGTCACTCAACTGCCAAAATCCCGAAAGATGATAGCCAACAGTCAATCCTCGGGGTATCGCTACTCGCGATGCCGATTCCTCGTACTTCAAATCCCCAAGTACCGTAGTGCCGGTCCCCGTTGTGAGGCCACCTGTCCTCCACTAAGTCTCTCGGGGCTCCCCGCTGCCATGTCTCGTCGGGACTTCGCGGATCGCGGGTCCGCGACTCCGAGTTTTCTGCTGCTGGAAACTCCGAATGACGAAATCCCGATGCTCTAGATTTGTGCCACCCGTCTCTCCGAAACCGACGGTTCCGATCAAATCGGGAGATCGCATGCTGCGACTTCAACATGCATGAAACCTTTGCACTCGCCAACTCCGATGCGTCGATATGAAACGACAACTGGTTCTCCCTGCGCCTGAGGGTTAACCGCCTCGCTTCTTCTCCCAGACACAACGATCCACAGGACTTCGTGAGCTTGCACGACTATCCAAGTCAACGATTCTCTTCCTCTTTGAAGAGATCTCTGCTCTGCCACCTTCCTCCTGTGCAACCCCTGCTAGGTCGATTTCACAAGGTACCAAAGGAACTATCCCTCCTGAACTTTTTCCAACTCGAACTCTTTCAAGAGATTCTTCAAACACGCTCCTTGTTCTCGATCTTCAATCACTTCTGAAAGTGTTGAAGTCTTCTGAGTCCTGTGCGCTCTGCGCTTGCAACGGCTTCCACTTTCCTTCTCTCAGAATTGCTACTGAGACTCGAATTCGACCTGCACTCACCTTCACGGCTCGAATACCTCAAACCCAACTCTGGACAATGAAGAACACAAGTTCAGATGCTTAGCCCCCTCGACGCACTCTATGCGGAGGTATTCAACTGCACTCGATGCAGGAATCTCCTGGCCTAAGCAGAGAAACAATTGAGACTCATTCTCTCAGGTTTCTAACCTGATATGCAATCACATAAGCAACATATAAAAGATAATCATAGAAAGAAGCAAACATGCACAAGAACAGTACTAACAGCACACAGAGATCAAACACATCCATGAGATTGAATCAAGGCTCTTCCTATTAATTCAATAACTGTACATGGGGTTTCTTCACAGACTCTCTGCTCTGCTCTCTCTTCTTCTTTCTAATGCTGAATTGCTTGCATGCAAAATGAAATGATAATCTACAAGGATACAAGGGAGGGTGTCTATATTGTGTTTTCCCTCTCGAACAGTGGCTGTCTAATCTAAATTTTAATTATTCCATCTACTTGCATTAAATCTAAGTAAATGCCTCATCTAGCTAAGGACAAGAGCTCATCCACTCATGGTCTGTTACATATACAAATGCGCCTCATCACATCAATCTAATTAATGTTTAGCGCTTCCATATTACAATGCTCAAAATTTTGAATGCTGGTGCTGTCCAGCTGCTCCTCTTTGTCTCTACGCGCTGGCTCGCTTGATTGAGTGAACGATGCTCCTGCATCAAACTCCCTGAATTATCTGGCTCCAACCAGAAGGAGGATATAAATCTATGATTCTCAGGCTCCAACCTGAAAGAATCTCCAACTCCCTATGTTCTCTGGACAAAACCAAAATGAGGCTACAACCCCCTTTCCTTTCCCCATCATGTTTCCCTGAAATATAAATGTAGACCAACTATCACTACTACGATCACTGCCACTTTCATTGTCACTGTCACTGTCACATCAACTTGTCACTATATCCAACCTGTCACTATATCCAACCTATCACTCTATCCACCCTGTCACAGTATTTTTCAGTGTCACATCAACCTATCATTGTATCCAACTGGTCACACTATCCACCCTGTCATAGTCTTTGTCACTATATTTATCTCATCACCTTGTAACTTATCATCAATATACTAGAGCCTATACCATACCATGCACCAATTATGTACCAACATATATACATCGATCATGAAAAATATGATATACCAACTACAACATCAATGATAAGTATCTAATCATGTACCATATGTCAAAAATTAATACAACCTATACCATATACCATAGCATCAATCAAGTATAGACCTATACCATATCATCAATGAAGAACTAATGCATGTCCCTCATGCATATTCCACCATACATCAAGTGTATACCTCAACTATGGACAATCATCTCAAAGATATGAACCATAAAAAACATGCCATATGTTGAACCAAATATACCAAAATACCTTACTCAATCATATATCCAATATGTACCTCAATCATGTGTCAAACCCTCATAAATATGCCAATTATGCCTCAAGATTTCACCACATCATAATCAATAATAACCTTCACAACAAGTACACAAACATACCAGTACCTTTGTAGCTAACGTGAAACACTAAAATTCTGACCTGTAAGTTATATTTTGTCTTCAAGGACATGGTATCAACATTTCCCCCAAACTTGTCTTCTCCTCGTGGGACTAAGACATCTTGTCTCATGGGGCCTCACATGATAGGCATACTATAACCCATAGGGATGCCTCACAGGAGACTAGTAGTCTGACCCATGGGGATTATAAAAACTAGGGTTTCCTCAGAGATTCTCACTGACCACTACAATGTCGAAACTCCTGTACTCCTCAGTCTTCACTACCTCAAATTTTATCGTCGCAAACTTAGTCAAAAGGTCACTAGTTTACTAAAAGATATTCAATAGAATAAGTGAGTGAATGTACTTGTGAATGACTCATTGAGGTGAATTTATACTTTTTCTGGGTAACCACTTTCCTTAAACTTAGGGGATTCTTAAATTTCTTGTTACATTTACTTTAACCATTCATTAAAGACTTTTATCAAACTAGGGGATTCTTAAATTTCATGTTACATTTACTTTAACCATTCATTAAAGACTTTTAACAAACTAGGGGCTTCTTGAACATTCTTCGGGGATTCTAACTTCACAAGGCCATAGCTCCTCAACTGCGACGAACTATGTCACATACCATCTATCACCAGAAATGACATGATGAGGAATATATATCCATGAGTGAGTTACCTTCATTTACTCCATCCTTCATAAACTAATTCCATGATCAACTATGGGATCCATAACCATACTTATGGGTTTCTTGTAGACTTGCTCAAAGCATCTTCCTGTGAGGGTCATGTTTAGAGCTACGCCATAAGGGGACTTTTGTGTTGGTTTTTTCACTTGGGTGAGCAAAACAATAACACTTTCACGTCTAGATAGGCCTTCTAGATAAGACAAAAGTTTTGTGAGTGGGTTCGATAATCCAAACACATGTGAAAAACAAATAAATACAACTAAAACAGCTAAGAAATAATTGTTAGAAAGCATGAGAGACTTAGAACCATGAAAATCAAACAATGACCAACACAATGCTACCAATGGATCAATACATTAGTAGGAAAAACACCGTAGAGAAAGTTAGGGACTTATGAGTCCCCTCTTCCTCCTTGGGAGGGCTCTTGAGTTCTCCAATTGAGAGATCTTCATACAATGGAAGAAATGGAAAACAATGAAGAAAAAAAATGCATATTCCCTCAAGAGGTGAGTGGAATGGCCTATTGAAATGGTTCTTGAAGGCTTCCAAGAGAAAAGAAGATTCCCAAGGAATAATTCTCACAGCATAACAATACCTTGAAGATATTTGTTTCTTAGAACACCCATGGCTCTTATTTATAGCATTCATACATGGAAAAATGTAATTGGTTCATAGTGTGACCAAGGGGCCTTTTAAGGCACCCTCTAGCCCTTGACCAACCCCCAATCTAGATTTCACTCAGATATGAGTGTCAAATCGTGTTGGGGATCAGACTAGAAGTGTTTGAGGGGCTGACAAGATCCATAAATGCATCATTCATAAAAGTGTGCGAATTTTCTCATATATAGTCACAAATTTTTTGCATTGTGCACGCTGAGGGTTGTGTTGGACCGTGCATATTGCGCACTGTGTACACACCTCTTTTGGTGAAGTTGTGCATTTCAATTTTTGACCCCATTGTATAGTTTTTTTCCTTTTGAATGCATTTTCTAGTTGTACATGGACTAATTGATACTAGCATTGATGTGTTTCTTTGATGCAGGAGCATAGGCTCAGGGAAAATGAGTTCATTCATGACTTGATCAAGGTCAAGAAAATCAGAGAAGACCTAGAGTCTCACATAAATGTAATTTCTTCATTTCCATTAAAGAGTTGAAAAATGGATAAGGATTCTAGATCCTTTCCACTTGTAAAATATAAGATAGGGTTTGTTAATGGTTAGTGAGTCACTGATGACTGGTAGGGGTCAGTTGAGTTTATGAAGGACTCTGTTCCTTAATAATAGGATCTGGAAACAGAAATCCATTGTAATTAAATACAAGTTTGGTCGATGGTTGAGATCGTTGAACCTAGTTTAATCTAGTTTATCCTAGATGAAGGTTAGCTCACAGAGATCGAGGAGAGAGATATAGGAGATAGAGATAGAGTGTGAAATGAAGAAAAAAACATAGAATTGTGAAAGAATTCTGAAGGAATGCAGCAATAAAAATTCTTTCTTTCTGTGTAAATACTCTATACTCATGATTGTTTTTTTATTCGATTTGTGATTTTCTCATTTTCAATAGATCGAATAACAGTAATTCATTATGGTTTAGAAAGGAATTACTTCGAGAGGGATTCTATAAAGCTCTGGAAATCTTTACGGTCGTTACAGGGAGGAAGACCCTGGATTTTAAATACAGTCTGTATATGTTAACAATTCTGTTCAATTGTGTATATCCATCTACTTTTATCGTAGATCGGGAAAGATGTGATACATCTGACTTATCAGAGGAGTATCAATTCCATGGAGCATGTGTTTGAATCGATCGATGAGCAGAGAAAAGGGGAATGAATAGTCCAGTTTACATGAAGAGAATCGATGATACAGATTTGAGCGGAGCTTGGCCAAAGGGAGAATGAACAGTTGGGATTTCGTCGAGGATTGGAAGGTTGAGATTAGAGTGGAGATTGAAGGGTGAGAAATAGACGATCACGATCTCAGTGGAGAAAGGAGGATGCGGAGTTTGAGGCACCTTGGTGACTCCGTTGGAGGACACGTGTCGAATAGTGGATGGAAGCGGAAATCCAAAGGAAGGTACAATTTGTATTTTTGTGATTTTCTGTTGGGACCTTTTGGTCACATCAAAAGGTCATATGGTGCTAAATAGTAAATAGAAAGTCATTTCCGTTGGGAGCTGAATAAAAAGAAAAGTGTTTAATCCACCAAACAAAGAGGAGATCTGCCAAATAAAACTAGAATACCAAGCATAGTGACAGATAACTAAGTTTATCTCTGTCAAAGAATGATGAAAGACCATATTCAAGGTAGATTCCAGTACAGTTAATTGTGGAATCTAGGATCTGCTTCGACATAGCAAGTGGTGCTTGCGTCAAGTGGTATCAGAGCAAGGATTGCTCTCTGTAGGAGGTATCTTTTATTCTCTGTGAAGGAATTTACTTTTATATATTCATGAAAGTATGGGTGCTATCATAACTAATGCTTGTTTTGGTTAACACAAAG
>SNQJ01S0010364.1:102231-114240 GCA_010110895.2 Picea sitchensis | reverse complement strand
GACTTGATCAAGGTCAAGAAAATCAGAGAAGACCTAGAGTCTCACATAAATGTAATTTCTTTATTTTCATTAAAGAGTTGAAAAATGGATAAGGATTCTAGCTCCTTTCCACTTGTAAAAGATAAGATAGGGTTTGGTAATGGTTAGTGAGTCACTGATGACTGGTAGGGGTCAGTTGAGTTTATGAAGGACTCTATTCCTTAATCATAGGATCTGGAAACAGAAATCCATTGTAATTAAATACAAGTTTGGTCGATGGTTGAGATAGCTGAACCTAGTTTAATATAGTTTATCCTAGATGAAGGTTATCTCACAGAGCTCAAGGAGAGAGATATAGGAGATAGAGATAGAGTGTGAAATGAAGAAAAACACAGAGAATTGTGAAAGAATTTTGAAGGAATGCAACAATAAAAATTCTTTCTTTCTGTGTAAATACTCTGTACTCATGATTGTTTTTTTATTCGATTTGTGATTTTCTCATTTTCAATAGATCGAATAATAGTAATTCATTATTTTTTAGAAAGGAATTACTTCGAGAGGGATTTTTTAAAGTTCTGGAAATCTTTACGGTCGTTACAGGGAGGAAGACCCTGGATTTTAAATACAGTCTGTATATGTTAACAATTCTATTCAATTGCGTATATCCATCTACTGTTATCATAGATCGGGAAAGATGTGATACATATGACTTATCAGAGGAGTATCGATTCCATGGAGCATGTATTTGAATCGATCGATGAGTAGAGAAAAGGGGAATGAACAGTCCAGTTTACATGAAGAGAATCGATGATACAGATTTGAGCGGAGCTTGGCCAAAGGGAGAATGCATAGTTTCGATCTCATCGAGGATTGGAAGGTTGAGATTAGAGCGGAGATTGAAGGGTGAGAAATAGACGATCATGATATTAGCGGAGAAAGGAGGATGTGGAGTTCGAGGCACCTTGGTGATTCCGTTGGAGGACACGTGTCGAATAGTGGATGGAAGCGGAAATCCAAAGGAAGGTACAATTTGTATTTTTGTGATTTTCCGTTGGGACCTTTTGGTCACATAAAAAGGTCATATGGTGCTAAATAGTAAATAGAAAGTCATTTCCGTTGGGAGTTGAATAAAAATAAAAGTGTTTAATCCACCAAACAAAGAGGAGATCTGCCAAATAAAACTAGAATGCCAAGCATAGTGACAGATAACTAAGTTTAGCTCTGTCAAAGAATGATGAAAGACCATATTCAAGGTAGATTCCAGTACAGTAAATTGTGGAATCGAGGATCTGGTTCGACATAGCAAGTGGTGCTTGCGTCATTATTTAACCATTTACATGCAATGTTGTGGATGATTTTTCAGTGATAACAGATGCCCCCTGATGTTTGAGGTTAGGAGCGTACATATAGCTGAAATACATCAATGTTTCTTTTGTTGAGAGTTCCATTGTAATGAATAATGAAGAGAGGAACTACAAGAGAGATTCGTCGGAGGGAGAGGGAAAATTGTGGGAACCAAACCTTTCTCTAGGGAGAAAAAATAAAATGTGGGTACAAATGAGGTGGGCATGCCCCATGCTTGTGTCATGGAACCAAAATGTGAGACAATAATTGAAGATGGATGTTGACGTAGATAATTGCAGCACCCTTGGGGGTGGTTGATAATGATTGATGATTGCTCGTAATGGTGAACAGACTCTGAAGTGAGGCAAGGACGATTGTAATAATTGTCAATGACTCATAGGAATTGATGGCCTAACAAATTCATAGGTCTTCGGTTGGTATGAAACAACTGCAATAGTTGCATAACTTCCTACATCAAAGTTACTCAGGACGAGTCACAGGTGAGTGTTGAGGGCTTGTTGGCCCTTGACCAAGTTTTGAGGGATCTGGTCAAGTTTGACCTATTTTGGGACTTTGACAGCCTATCGAAGGAGGAGCGCAAGATGAAGCAGAGATCACGAGATATCGACCCCTTTTTGGGTCCTTTTTGGGTTTTTGGGATTATGTAATGGGCACGGGATGTTGGCCCATGGGTTTACCCATGTTTAGGCCTATTTTGTAATGTATAAATAGATGTCTAGGCTATGTAAGAAAGGAGAAAAATCTATGTGATGTAAGGCTAATAAGCTAAGTGCTAAGTGCAAGTATGATTTGTGGATGCTCTGTGCATATTGGGAAAGACTTGTAGAGCTAGGTGCAAGGTATTGTAATAGACTTTGAAGTGCTTTGTGCTGTAATGAAAGGAAGGAGGATCTAGAGAGGTGCACAGATCTCTTGTCCTAGGCGAAGTAAGGTTTTGAGGCTTTGTGCTTGTAATCGATTGACTGAAGACAATAAAGAAGAAGAGTTGGTGGACGTAGCCCCAGGGTGGGGGTGAACCACATAAACATTGTTTTTTCCTTCTTTGTGCTTGTCTTGATGTGTTTATAACTTCTCTTTCTAAGTGATTTGACAGAGATAGATAAATCTACTTATGATTTGTGCTAATAATGTGTAAGAATGTTAGATTTTACCTATATGAAGATGCTTGGTGCTTGATCTGCTAGATATAACCTACCTATTTATGATAAAGTGCTTGAATACATCAGATTTGAGTGAATGATGCGATGCTCTGTTCTATCTGCGCAATAGTATTGGTTGAATATTGATGAACTGTTAATGCTAAGTGCTCTATTAAGTATTATAATCACATATCTGTGTCCCAACTAAGGTTGCAGACACTTGAATCTTGCAACCACCCCTGCCTCTACCTCAGGTGAGACTTCATCTGCTTCGCAGGTGTTGCCAAAAGGGCCGATAGTTAGGATTTTGTTGGTGCGTTGTTGTAGTGTTGAACCCTGGGTCTTCCCCCATCCCAACAAATGGTTTTGTTTCTGTGACCTAAAACTGTGATTTCTAGGAACTGAAGAAAAGTTTTGTGTGTAGATATCCTCTGAAGTGCATACCATACCTGAAACTGTGATTGTTGGGAACTAAAGAAAAGTTCTGTGCATAGATATACTACTGAAGTGCGCAATATCAGACCTGAAACTATGATTATTGGGAACTAAGAAAGAAGAAGTTTTGTGCATAGATTCAACCTGTGATTGTGAAATCTTTGTGCATAGATCTATTTCCCTAGTGCACAACATTCTACTTGACCTGAGGAACTTTGTGCCAAGGAAATAAGTCAGATCTAAAGAAAAAAAAGATAAGATCTGTAATCTTCGTTCTCTGATAAAGGTAAGAATAGTGAAAAGTTCTAGATCTAGAAGCTTTGTGCTCTTAAAAAGTAAGATAATTGGAAAATTTTGTTTCTAAAGTATGGATCTAGGAGTGTTTGATAGATTATGTCCTAGCTTTAAAACTAGGGCACTAATAGATGAAATAAGGTTTGATATGAGTAGATATGATAAGAATAGTGAAATAAATGTTATATCTATGCATAGAAAGAATGTTTGGACTAATAAATTGATGCAGGATCCTAGAAATAATTTTTTGTAGGTTAGCTCCTATGAGCCTAGCGCACAGTACAGGAAAGGCTGGGGATCGCTTAAATGGATGAGAGGATTAAACCTCTGTTACAGTTGCAAAAAACTAGGACATCTTGCTAAGGAATGCTCTGGGAAAAGACCTAGTTTTCTTTGTTGTAAAGCTATGGACCATGAAGTTTTGGATTTCCCTAGAATGATTGCTAAGCTAGAAGGAATGAATATGAATCAAGAAAACCCTAAGGAAGATCCAAAAATAGAAGAAACCCATAAAGAATCAAAGAAAGTATTGTTATGAAAGAAACCCTGAATGACCACCAACATGTCATATTATCAGAGATCTTCAAGGAAAAAGAATGCATTGAAACAAGAATAGGAGAGTTCGACATTGATTGTGTTCTATATAAGGAAACAAAGGTGAATTGTAGGGGCCGAATAGAGTTAAACATCATTTTATTTCATAAACTAAGGAAATAACTTCATAACAGAATAATAATCTTCATAATAATAACTTCAGTAACTTAAATTTAACAACGAATAATAAATTTAATAACAGATTAAAATAATGCATAATTTTAAATACCTGAACCTGATGCTAATAACCTTCTGTTTTTCCGATTTCCTTGTTGACTGCTGCTGCACTTTAAAAAACTACCCAAAACCTAGTACCACCCTGCCAACTAGGTAACTTCCTAGCTCTAGGATATCATATGGATATCCTGGCCCCCATGCCCAAAACCTCCAGCAACCTCAGTGCCTGACTGATACAATCCCACCCCAAAATTTCACTTCTCTCTACAAATCCCAGAGCTCCCAAAATCCCTCCCCAATTTCTCGTAGAATGTCCTTCTCCTCCACCTCCTTCCCCTCCATATCCCTCCTTCACCGACTTCCCCCTCATTTACTCCCTTCCTAACCCATTTATTACCTTCTTATCCTTTCGTCGTTAATGCCCCTTATCCCCTTTATTATTATTTTATCCTCATGTAGTTAATTTGTTATCCCTTTTTGGGTACGTAACTTAATTTAATAATATAATTTTTTATCCTCCTTTTATTTCTTTACCTTATTAATTAATGAGTTAATTAATACTTAAATTAATCATTGACAATCATGAATAACTAATTAATAATAATTAATAAGTTAATGTTATTTTAATAAATAATTATTGTTTAGCTAATCTTTTAGGACAGTTAGATTATTAAATTAATTATAATTAATAATCCTATATGTCTATTTAAGCAGGGTAGTTACATGAATATCATAACAGAGAGAACTTGGGAAGCTACAGGGAAGCCTGATATGATCCCTTCATTAGGAGGAATACAGTTATTTAGAGGAAATCTAATAAACCTATGTGGGAAGCTTGCTCGCATACCTATGAATGTTAATGGAGCTTCAACAAAAGAAGATTTTGATATTATTAAATTTATCAAGGACAACGCCCCATTTACCATGCTACTAGGAAAATATTGGATTGACAGAGATCAAGCCAGACGAAAGGAAGAAGAAGGTTTGGAACATAAGAAATAAGATTAAAAGATTTCATGACTAGAAGGATTGCACACTTGATTGAAGAACAAGAGAACAGATCGAATCTATTTAACATTAGAGACATGAATGTTGAAGTTGAAAGAACACTAGAGGATCCATAGAAGATTGAAGTACCTATCCCAGACAAAGAAGAAGTATTATCCTGGAACCCTAGGGAAGAATCTTAACAACGCGAAGTGACTAGTTCAAAAGAAGAAAAAAATCAGAATGGAAAAAGGAATACTGAGATGAAGCTCACTGGAAAGAAGGCTAGAAAGTTAAGTAAGAAGATATCCAAGATCTATAAGTTGCAGAAGGCTCCAGAGGGAACCTTATAGAAGGAAAACATTCAAAATTGGATCTTCGCTAGGATATCAGAACAATGACACATGGCACTTTGCCATGACAAAGCAATAAGTCGTTGCGGACATTATAACCATTAGATCAATGCTTAGAATGGATATAAATCCATTTATGGCCAACCATCTTTCCATCCGACCATTGGGACTGTGCCATAATGGACAAAACCAAGTTATTGAATGCCCCATACCCATTGCAAGCGACCCATTGTTGAGTTACCTATCTATCCCACTGCGCCACGCACCGAGAACACTTTTTCCAATTGCTAATTTGATCCCGTAGACTAATTTGAGTTTATATAGTGATCATCGTGCTTCTTCTCTCTATCATTTTACTGTGTCTAAGACACCCCCCGAACCTGAGATCGTTAACCCCGAGCATGTATGTCGGACGCCTTGAGTGCTACAGAAAGAGTTGTTAAGAAAGTTTTGATCAACCTCATGAATTAAAGAGTCATGTCGATGTCTACAAGTATACAAGCATCATCCACGAGAGGATTGGCAGCCTCTCAATCCACTGCTCGTAGAGAAGGACCATCCCGACCATCTGATGAGAAGTAAACTAAGCACATGTATGATTTAGCAAATGCTAAACTAATCCTGACTATCTTACCCACCTATATACCACCTTTAAGCGGTGTTGTAAATTGGGACAGTGTGCCCAGAGATTTTGACTATGCCTTGGTCATTGGATACCTCCCGAAGGGGATACGCACAGTGCGATTAGACCAAGATAATATCACAACGTTGAATTTTAGTGACTTCAACCTCGACGATCGCAAAGTCTACAACATGTTAGCCCCACATAAGTATCTAACTAGAACAAAAGGGAAAAACTCAAAGGTAATTCCCCAAGCATGGACACATAACCTCGTGCAGTCCACTCTGCTCAATGTAATGAAAATTCCCCACTTCGAAAGACACCAAGAGGTGAATGCATGTGTCAAGCTATTGTTGTCTTGTTACCATGGCAGATATTTGTGGCTAAACCACCATATCATAGTTCATCCGACCTTGATCAATCAGATTATGGGTTTGAGTATGCAAGGACCCAACTCACAAAATTTCTATCCTGGAAAATCCATGGACCGCGCTCTCTCACAAATGATCAAGGACACCTACGACGATGTCGAGAAGGTCACATGAGGATATAAGTTAGCCTCTATTCAAAATGGCGCAGTGTGCCTCACCTCTTAGATGATTGCAGGGAAGTTAGTACGAAAGAACTGACCCACCCGAGTGTCTGGTTTTGTAGTCAACCTCGTAGGGAAGTGTGTAGAGGGCCTACAAATGAATTGGGCGAAGTACCTAGTGAACCAATTAGAACTCGACTATAGATACCTAGAACTATGTATTGTACCTGAGACCCCATAGGAGGTAAAGGACAAAAGAGAAGAAACTACCAGGAGCATAGTTGAAAGGATAAAGGCCCTTACCTTAGAATGAAATAAATTCATTGTTTGTAGTGCCCAGACATATGAGAAACTTACCGAGAACCCATAATTTCATGCACTGGAGTCAAAGCTCCAGGAAACAAAGAAGCATGCAGAAACACTACATGCACAACTGAAATCCCTAACATTTTTTGAGAGAATGAAGAGATCTCAAGAGCAACGAAATTCACAACAACAGATCCATACTATCCATAGCAGAGTTATGGATATAACTCAGAAACTCCAACCTGTTCAAGATAAGGCCTATCAATTGTTTACAGAGGTAGAAGGCCAAGGAGAAAAACTGGAGCAATTTAGCACCGCAACAGAACAACATCTGGAAGGACTTGTGAGTGATGTAGTCATTCAAGAGTTTGTTGAACAAGATCTTGTAGCACAACACCAAGTTGAAGCGATTCGAGCCAAGCTCGAAGTGTTCGAAGCAGAACTTCCTACATCAAAGTGACTCGGGATGAGTTTGAGGTTTGTGTTGGGGGGTTGTTGTCCCTTAACCAAGATTTGAGGGATCTGATCAATTTTGACCTATTTTGGGACTTCGACAGCCTGTCAAAGGTGGAGTGCAAGACGAAGCGGAGATCACAAAATCTCAACCACTTTTTGTGTCCTTTTTGGGTTTTTGGAATTATGTAACGGGCATGGGATGTCGGCCCATGGGTTTACCCATGTTTAGGCCTATTTTGTAATGTATAAATAGATGTCTAGGTGTTGGGCCCGACATATGATCATCTTCATGACGTTATTATACACTTTGTTCCATATGTATATATGCGTTTTTTATCTTTCAAAGGAGCTTTTTGAAGAATTTTATGGTAAAATGATACAATCGGCATGAGGTATGTATAATCCATTTGTTGTGATTCAATCAAGTTTAATTTATCATATTTTATGGTTTCCAAGAGTTAATTCATGTTTTTCTGCTGTTATAGGGAAAAACAAACCATGTTTCTTGGTCCGACACTTGTTCCGACACTTGTTCCGGTACTTGATCCAACACTCGTTTCGGCACCCAGTATTGCACAAAAACGCAAGGCAAGTTGGCAGTTATGGTATTGGTGTCGAGTGGTGGACAAATTGAGAATATGGGATTTGTTTTTCATCGCCCCCTCCAACTACCAAGCTCAAGACAACTCGATTTCAATAATCCAAAGGGGGTGCTTATTGGGTTCCTCCGTTTTGTTAGATATGGATGCATCTAATGTAATTTTATGAATTTAGAGGTGGTTCAACCCTATTGTGGTCGACCACCTAGTTAGTAAGCTTATAAATACCAATAGGATGCTCATTAGATTGTTAACCAAGTAGCATAAGCATTAGAATTGCTAGAACGATTTTTCTATGTTTCTAGTTTTGCATTGCCAGAATAGTGCCAAAACTGCATTTTTGGATTTTTGTGGTGAATTTGTCCTCCTGAAGTCATGGTGTTCTTTTAGAGAGTGACCACGACTTGCTGGGGGGGCCACCAACAGTCTGGTAACTCTCTTCATATTGATTTATGCATTTCTTAATTTAATTTCTCTTTCTTTATTTGTTGTACATGCATATTTTTATTTAGTTAATTAATTTGTTGTAGCTTAACTGATTTGCTTCTCTTTTACAGGTTAGAATAATGAGATGTATTAAAATGAATTAATCTCATAGATTAGAAAATTCTTCCAAGTCTCTCTCTCACTATACTAACCCTGCATGCAGTTAGATGTTAAATTGTGCTTTCTTTTATAATTTTACAGTCAAGTTTAGAACATATTTTTAATTAGAACAGAGCATAGTTTTAATCCGAGTTTATTCTGACAAAGATTGATGGATGGATAGAATTTCTTCCAGTTTTTTAATCATAGCTTGCTTACTTCAGTTTTAGATAGATTTCACTTGCTTAGTTATTGGTTAAATGTAATTGTCAATTCACTTTTTAATATCGTGTTTTTAATTTTTGTTTTCAGTCATTTTCTTATCATAGCTTGAATGATTAAACTAGACATAGTATAGTTTCCTTTCATGCAATTTCCTTTCATAGATTAAGATGCAATTGAATTTCATAGTTAGATAATGATGATCTCATCATGATGTTGATGGTTTATACATGAATATGTAGGGTATTTAACATTACTTTTGTCATGGCTAAGTTTTTATTGGACTGTTTACTTCACACCTTTCATTTTTCCATTGAAAATAGTATTGAGGTTATACCATTAGAACTGCCCTTTGTTTTCAATTGTCATTGAGATATCATCCGTCACCACTGGAGGCATTCACACAACCACCAACATTACATTTGAGTGTTTCATAGATTAAAGATAGTTTCTTGCTTTCATATATTAGAAGAGATAGTTTCTTGTTTTCATAAGTTTAGTTGGTAGCCTTTCTTGCTTTCAATAGAATAGATTTCCTTTCATGCATTGAATTGAGCATTTAGATTTCCTTTCATGCAAGAGAAAAAGTTTTTCATTAGGCATTTAGTTCACTTGCCTCTTAGGCTAGGTAGTTGTTCAATGAGAAGTCTTTGCTTACTTGTCTTTTGCTTTATGCTTTTGCTTGCTTGTCTATTTGCTTTAATAGATTAGTTAGGTGCCTTTGCTTGCTTTTCTATTTGCTTTAATAGGTTAGTTAGGTGTTTTTTCCTTCTTGTCTATTTTCTTTAATAGGTTAGATAGGCGCTTTTGCTTACTTGCTTATTTATTTTCTTTCATAGGGTAGTTGCTCATTGAATGTAGGTTGGCAAGTTAAAGGTAGTTGGCTTTCATCATTTTCTTAGTATGCTTAGTAGTTTAACTTTGCTTACTATCATGAACTAGTTTTCTTTACATAGAGTTTTCATTCACTTTCTTAGGAACTATCCATCATTCCTTGGCCCAAAAGTACTTAGGTTACCTAGTTTCAATTTTCTTAGTAGGGTTTGTTCATTAGATAGGTTTGCTTGAGTAGATTATCCCTAGATAGTTACTTTCCTTAATTAGTCTACCCTCATACCAACCTTTTTACCTTTGGGATATATTTTTCTACAACTCTAAGTTTACTTACCCTGGGTTGACAATTTAATTGAGGGTTTTTACTGTGTTTTTAGTGCATATAAATAACCTAACATTTTGGCGTTGTTGCTGGGGAGTTGTCTTAAGGTAAGAAGTAATTAGGAATTAGATCATTTCTAGACCTTAGCATTAGCTTGGTGGTGGGGGATCTTTAAGACAAAAGGTAAGAAAATGCGCTTCTGCTATAGCAGGTTCCCCCAAACCCAATAGTAGGTTTTCTTTTTGTTTTCTTTCATGAATAAACCTAGGAATCAAATGGTACCTTTTTCTTTTTGTTTTTTATTTCTTTCATGAATAGGCCTAGAGACCCACAAGGTAGATACATTAAATCAAAATTAGACCTTTCAACTAAGGTTCCTTCCAATCTCTTTTGGGGGGAGGAACGTTCCACTTATAAAATCCGTAGATCGATACCAAAAAATAGAAGCTAGCTTGACTCAAAGAGATAAAATAGTCTCTGAAGGGACTAACACATGGAGCACTATAGAGAAAGAAACTTTGGCACCAATAGTCTCAACCAGCTCGAGTAGAGTCCCAGACATCCAATCCGTAGGAAGACCTTTCCATCAAAGGGAAACCTTGTTTCATTCAAAGATAAAACCACATAGGTACTCTATTTTTGGAAATCAAGCCAATATGGATGATCAGGAGGACCATGAAAATGTAAGACACAGAGAGGAAGAAGAAACTAGAAACCGAACTGAAACTACCTTCGGGTTTTCGATTTTAGACACCACTCTGAATGTCAACATGAAGAATATTCCTCTCTCAGCACTGCCTACCTTTTATGGTAAAAACAATGATGATCCAGACACCTTCCTATTCTAATTTGACATCTTGTGTAGGAGCTATAACTATGTGCAAGATGCCAAAAAATTAAAACTCTTTCCTGCCACCCTCAAAGACTCGGTATTAAGATGGTTCATGGGGTTGGGAGAATCTAGTATTAGGTCTTCGAAATCCATGAAAGACATCTTTCTTAAGAATTACCAAGACTACTGCAAGACCAAAGAGTCTCGTAATGACATATTTAAAGTCCAAGAGTTAGAAGACGAGACCCTTGAAGACTATATGGAAATATTTGGTTATATCAGAAGAATATTTAGAGATGCTTAACCTGATGGAATCAGGTGATATTTCTCATAAACCATTTGTTGAAATATGTGAAATGTGTAAAAACTACTCAAGGAGTAGAGACAAAACAAGAAAGAATGTCTAGGACCCTTACAATAGAGGTTTAAAACTAGTTAGTTCAGGTGGTATTACAAGAGAAGAGATAGGGAACCTTCTAGAAAAATTCAATATAGACATCCTAAGCACAATAGGTTCCTAGTTGGACACGCTTAAAATAAAAAAGAAATAGGAGGAGGAAAATGCAACAATGGGCATATATTGCCCAAGACGCAGGAGGAAGCATACCTCAAGGGAGTTCCCATTAGATAACATTTCCTTTTGTGGCTTCTGTACAGAAGACCATGTGACTGAAAAATGTCCATATTTTCGCAGTTTATTAGCCATCTATAGGAGTGGATACTTGTTGGTCACTATAATTGCTTAATTAATTTCAAACAACCAAGTGAAACATAAATTATCAACCCAGGTAAGTCTTTTGTTTCAAAGATAGCCATGCACTATATATGCTCAATTCCAAAAGCACTTAGTGTTGTAGTAAAGAAATTCACACTATTTATTCTTGCTTGAACTGAAGCTCTGGATTAAATCACAGGAAAGCAATTCCCCTATTGCAATTCTTTTAAAGCTTAATTAAGAATCCTGGATTACATCAAAAGTAATACTGCAATGGAAAAGAACAATTGTCTTGCAATCAGAGAACAAGACCCTTACTCTCAAACAGAGACTCAGTACTAACACTCTTTCATGAAAACAATAATGCAGAAAACAATTAACTCTATCTAACAGAAACCAAAGCACTTAGTTCCTTTATATCTGAGCAGGAGCCTTGAGCCTTACTTCTGTTGTAGCACACTTGTGAGGTTTGAGGTTTACAGAGAACAAGGGAGTCTGATTCCTTTCTTTCTGAGCAGGGATCTTTAACCTAGTTTCTGGCTAACACCTAGGAAAGTCTACAGTGAACATGATATTGGTTCTTTCCTTTCTGAGTAGGAACCCTTAATCCAATCCCTGGCTAACACACTTGCAGAGGTAAATGAAACCTACAGAAGACAAG